>PVHP010001536.1:11127-105310 GCA_004024765.1 Zapus hudsonius | reverse complement strand
TAATCAGAATTCAAGAGGTTTAGAATAAGCCATATGGAAGCCTACTTCTTTGGGTAATGGCACACCCAGAAGCCATATATTGTTACTAGAAAAATTTCAGTGCCAGGGATGGGATACTTTCCAGTGAGTTTTTGGCCAGGGAGGTTCCTGAGGCCCCCAAAACATTACAGGCCATTGCCAAGGCTCTTGGCTGCCCACCAGAATGAGATGGTAAGACCCTATTGCTGAAGACCACATATACTTGGACTGCAGGTCACTGAGAAATCAAGCTGGAAATGAGCTGGAAACTGTCTGCCTATTAACCAGTCAAGAGAAAACTGGAAAAAGCTGTGGCTGCCTGCAGCCCTATGGGAGAGAGAAGTCATCAGTGGTGGTGAACAGCAGTGGACCTTGCTTAAGACTGGCCAGCCAGGCCAAATGAGCCAACTGGTACAATAGTGGCATATCTGTTAAGGGGGAAACCAACAGCTCTCTAATTGGACTGGAGGCCCACTCCATGGAAGAGAAGACATGCCTGGTACTGAAGGCCTAGTCAAAAGCCTATGGTCAGGGAGGTCATGAGACCTAGGGGAATAATGTCTGCTGTTACCTGACTAAATGCATATATTATGCCTACCAGAACGCCTTATATGCATATTCATACAATAATGCTACTCTCACTTTTGGCTAGAGAAGCTTCTCTTTTGAGATAGCAGTGACCACTGGGATAACTCAGAAGTTAACCGTAGTGCTGAGAAGTGATAGAGGAGTGTTCAGCACTGGGACATCTCTGTCACACCTCCAGAGGCTCAGGGCCTATTGTGGAAGAGGTGGTGGAAAGATTCTAAGAGCCAAAGGAAAGGGTAGGACTGCTTACAACGCAAAATGAGACACAAAATGGCCTTGATATTCATGACTTTGCAGTGTCCAACACTACCTTCATAAGACCTTCAAAATGGGAGGAAAAAATGATATCAAAACAAAAAATAGAGACTAGTTGTGAGGGAGTGGGAAAGGAATTATTGTTGTTTATTATGTTTATTATGAAAGCTGTTAATAAAATGTTTGCCCCCCCAAAAAAAAATCCTTGGCTATATTTGCCTTAAAAAAAAGCCAGAAAGAAAACACACACACAAAAATGAATTTGCAACCCTATGATTATGGAGGTGTAGTTTACTCCTGGGAAGGAGATGGATGGCATAGGGGCATCTTACCTGTGCTTTGTCCTTGGATGACCTTGCATTTCATGTAGGATCATACATCGCCACCCTGTGCAGCCAGGCTGGGGTGAGAAGGTGCTAGATGTGTTGCCAGGGCTTGTGAATGGTGGAAGTTGGGGAGGCGCTGGCACAGGAGGGGAGACACTGCCATGCTGACCTGTCCTCTTGGAAAGTGGTGGTGCAGCTGGCTGGACACAGCAGCAACATGGACGCTCAGGAAGCTGGGGGGCTTCCCTGCTCATTTCCTTTGCTCACCTGCTGCTTATCACAAGGGCATCTCTCTACCAACGAGAAGATGGCTTCCTAAGCAGCACCTGGCCCTGGGGAAGGAGCCGGACAGGAAGATGAAGTGTCCTGACCCCAAGCCCTTTGCCTGTGTGCCAGGTCAGATGGGCTGGAGCTTTGATTACTATATGATGTGCCTGCTGAGGCATCTGGGGTTTGCTTTACCCTCAAGGGGTGCCTCCCTCCCTCTCTCCCTCATCATGCATGAAGCTAGGGTGCCACAGCTCCTTGCCCTAGAACCACCACCCACTTGTGACCCTAGACCTTCACATACAGAATCTAGAAGAGCTGCTGTCTTCCTGTCCGAGGCCAGAGCATGTGGTAAGGGACAGCTTGTGCCTTCCCCACATGATGCTTGGAGCTTCACCAAAGAACGCATCCTTTGGTGCCATAACAGATCAGGGGAGGGTTTTGTGTGTGTGGTGTGGGTCCTGTGGCAAGGTGCGGGGTGCTCTCCTTTGGTGGCCAGAGTGGAACATGGGTTGTCCCTGTCCATTGCTCTTCCGAAGCCTGGTCTGTTTTGAACTGGAGTCTCTTTACTGATTTTGGAGCTTTTGTGGCTCTTAGGAATCTCCCATCTCTGCTTCCCTGTGTGACTGGAGATACAGGTATATGTGGCCATGTCCAGCTGTTTACATGGGATCTGGAGATTCAGACTCCAGTGGTCTCAAGCTCCCTCCCACCCTCATGCTTGTCCAGGAAGCACTGAATAGCGGAGCTATCTCTCCATCACTAGGAGAGGTTTTTGTTTATTTTCCACAGCTATTTTATAATGTGTGGACTCTTTATACTTAGAAAACAAAACAAAACATGTTCCAAAGGAAATAAACGTTCTAATGATAGCTTAATTTAAAAAATCGAGTGGGGTAGGAATAGAAAATGAAGTTACACTTCTTTCTGTTGGTGGAAAAATAATGACAACTGAAATTGGTCAGACAGATGATAGCAGGAGCAGTCAGTTCCATCTGTACCCTCACTGCAGCTGAGACCCTTGTATTTCCTAAAGGGGTGAGGGATGAGCTTGGTGCTCTTCCAGAGGGTTTTCAGAGTGGATCATAACGTGGTCAGGTGGAACATGGTTTTGAGTTTTGGGGAAGCTACTATCTTTAGCATCTGCCTCCTTTACACCTGCTCCCTGACCTGGCAACTCAGTGACACCCAAGTCAGGAGAGTCTCATGAACATCCACATGGGACCTGGCTGGGAGCAGAAATAAAGCCAGCACCCTTGAGGCCTGGGCCAGTCCCATCCAGTGGCACTCATACATCTTAGTCTCTAAGCCCCCAGGCAGGAAAAAGCAATGTCAGTGGACAAGACCAGTGAAAGCTGGTAACTCCACAGCAAGGGAAGAGAGGGGCCATCTAAGGAGTAGAGGTGAAAACTGTAGAGGACAGCAAACCAAGTACACTGGTACAGAAATGTGCATCCCAAGAGAGCCATGCTCATCTTCTCCACATTGTAGATGCGTGGACAGCAGAGCCCTGGGGAACAGATCCCGAGGAGCCCACTGTCATGGGCAGGATGGAATCTGTACTCTTACTTTAACTGTGTTAGGAGTCTCTTATTCAGAGTGGTCCTTGAAATTAGAGTATGACATATTCCAGGATATTTTTTCCTAGTGTGATTGCTTTTCAATCACCCACTAGCTGGAAGCCACTGGGAGACATTTCACTACTGTAAACACTTTCTTATCTAAAGACCCTTGGAGGGCCTTTGTCACTCCCTGTCATTTTACTCATAGAGCCTGTCCTGTCAGCTGGCTGACAGGGTACCTTAAAGGGTACACGACTCTGGGCCCTTCAGGGATGGCTTGGTTTGGTGTGAGCATGAAGGTGAGCACAGCCAGGCCCAAGAGGAGGTGTGGGAAAAGCCATCCCTGGAATGGGTGTCTACAGTCCTCCAAGGAGCATAGCACTTGGATCTTCAGCCTCAGGGTGGGACAGCCAGCTGCAGCTAACTGCCCATTAGGTAGAAGCATGGTTCCACATTCCCAGCATCGTCCTCTATTGCCCCCCGGAGACTGGACATGCTGGTGCCTCTCCTCTCCCAGGCCTGACTCCCTAAGCCACTTGTTTATTTCTTTGGAATGTTGGTTACAGAGGAAGGAGTGCTGAGACATGATAGTCAAAAGATCTTGGGCTGGAGAAGTGGTTTAGCAGTCAGAGGCACTTGCTAGTAAAGCTTGGTGGCCCGGGTTCAATTCTCCAGTGCCCATGTAGAGCCGGATGCATAAGATGGCGCATGTGTCTGGAGTTCACGTGTAGTGGCAGGAGACCCTGGCGTGCCTACTCACATCCTCATTCTATCTCTCTTTTCTTGCATATAAAAATAACTTAGCAAATCAAAGGATCTTATTATACATAGGCTGTAAGGTGGTAAGGTGTTATGTCACTTTTAAAATTATTTCATATAAAAAGGTTGTACCTTTTTTTTTTTTTTTTTGGTTTTTCGAGGTAGGGTCTCACTCTAGTCCCGGCTGACCTGGAATTCACTATGTAGTCTCAGGGTGGCCTTGAACTCACGGCAGTCCTCCTACGTCTGCCTCCCAAGTGCTGGAATTAAAGGTGTGCGCCGCCACGCCCGGCTTAAAAGGTTGTACTTTTATATCCCTTCACTGAGGGTCTTCTTCAGTGGGGTTATTGGTATTCATTGTGGGAGCCAAGAGTCCTCAGTTAGTCTCTGAGAGGGGGGCACATGGTGCCTCAGGCTGATCCACCCACCCTGAGACTTTTATAATCTTTCCACTCCCTCTTGCACAATGTTCCCTGAGACTTGGTGGGCAAGATAGAGATCTGATTTAGTGTTGCTTTCTCTGTAGCTTCTGGATCTGTTTTGATGAGGTTTGCATGACCACAGTGTCTGCCACCATCTCCCTGGACCAGCTCTCAGGCTGGCTGTGAGAGCAGTATTCATGTCACCGCTTCCTCTGCAATGACTTCTGGGCCTGGGCACATGAGGTGGAGGTGACCTATCTCATAGTAGACAGTCAGCTCTCTGTTCTTGATGTATCCAGGTTCTCCCCAGTGTTCTCCTCCATCTGTAAGATAGAACAGATTCTCCAACTAAACGTGATAACAGTTTGAATTAAGGGGCTAAGCCTAGTCATTAGAGACTTATTGATATTCATGTCTACTCTTCTTAGTTAAAGAATGGTGGAGGTTTGTTCTCGAGCCTATTGGTTTCCTGTCCTAGGGAATCTGACCAGAACCTGATAGGAGTTTTCCCCTGAGTGGGTCTCATTTCCAATCCTTGAGCAGTTGGTTCCCTGTATCAGCTATGTGCCAGTATTGCACAAATGACACCTTTTTAACATTAAAATGGATTAAAACATTACCAGGGCATGATAATAAAAAGGGGAGATAACTGTGAGGAGAGGAAAGGGAAGAGGAGAAAAAAACCCATCCATTTATTATTATTTTTTATTACCTTGTATAACATTTTTCCTTTGGATGAGGAAAGCCCGCTTGGTGGCTTTGCCCTCTCTCATGTACTTTTTCTCTGCTGTTACTGAAGCCGAGTGTTCCTGTATAAAGCCACTTGGCTCAGTTATCCAAGATTATTAAGTTAGGAAGTAAGTAGAAACTGATCATCCAGTCTGGAAAGTCCATGTGGTTGGCACCATCTTTGGTTACCACGGAGTGCATGTGGCCAATAGTACCCAACAGTACCGGTTAAAAAACACATTTTCCCCAAGACAAGGAAAAAAGATTACATAGTAAGTGAGCCCAGAGTTGCCCATAAGGTGAAATTTGTGTGTGAGGAGTTGAGGGAGACAGAAAGCCAAGTGGAGCACCATGAGGAGACGGGCGCACCGAGAGGCAGAGAGAGAACAGCCTAAGTTGTGCCATGAGGACGGACAGAGAGAAAACAGGGATCCCTGCAAAAGGCGCTTCTTATCTCTCCACATTTCTGTCCTTTAGAAACCGCCACTTTCCCTCAGGTTGGCACCTGTACCACTTGGTAAGCGGCGGTGGGAATTTAAGAGAAACTGAGTAAAAGTGTGACTGTTTTTATAAAATCCATTCTCCCATCTCGTTGGGACCTCCAGAACTGATATGGGACTGGGGGAGTTGCGCCTCAACTGGAACCCCGAGTTCTTATCTCAAGCATGCCAAAGAATTGACAATCAGACGGAGAGTGGTTTTCACACAAACCCTCTTTATTCAAGCGTTGTGGGGATAAGAGGGAAGGGAAACGAGTGGGATAAGAGTGACCCAGTGCCACGTGGCCTGATGAACATGAAGACCACCAGAAAAAGGAAAAAAAGGTAAAAGGTGCATGCTTTTAAAGAGAAGAAGGGACGATTATTCCGCCCTCCCCCGCCAGGGGATGGGGAATAGTCTTACCACCACTTCACAGAACACGCATGTGTAGCTCCAGACCCAGCTGGAAAAAAACACTCCACAGTTTTTTTGGAGACAGGTTTTCTTGTATCTCAGGCTGGCTTGGAACTTATGATCCTCCCATAGTCCAAGGATTATAATCATGTGCCATCACCCCTGCCCAAGTCACTTATGTGACCTGAGTTATGGGAGTGCGGTATGAGTGGAGGTCTTCCAGTGTCAAAATTCTTGATTGTCAGACAGTGAGAGATTTTAACCAGATTCAGGGCCATAAGGAGCTCTTTCCTGTCTCATGTTCCCTTAATTGTCCCTATATTTCTGTCCTACTTCAAAAAATACTTAAGAAAACACCCAGCTGAACTTTCTGACAAGTGTCCTAAAGGCATATAGCAAACAAACAAACATCTGTTAGTGAAAATGTACTAAATATCGGTAAGAATGGCAGGAATCTGTGGCGCTCATGCCATGGCCCATTCTCTCCTGTCAAGAGGCTAAGTTCCAGGAGCTGTGAGCAGCTCCTCCTCAGAGCAGAGGCTCTGCTTCTAGGATGAGAATGCTGGGCCTGCGCTGCCACCTGTCACTCAGCTTGCTTGAGGAGCAGAGAGCTCTCCAGGAAAGTGAAGCCGAAACGACTTAAGGCCACCATGCTCTCCGAGTACTGTTTATGATGTAGGGGTGTCACTCAGATCAGCAGCTCTACTGCCAGAACAGTGAGTGACTCTGAGATTCTTGCCAAGTAGGAGTGGGCTATAAAACCGAAAGCTATGAAGCTCTTCCTAAAGGTGTTGACTTCATAAGAAATTAAAGGGAAGTTCAAGCCCAAGCACCCCTCCCTTCCTCTCTCTGTCCTTACACACAGCACAAGCTGAATGTGATAACATTAGAAACAGCTTGATAGAAATTTCACAGCCAGAAAGAACCCAGATAAAACCATTGTCTCCCAGAGAGACAGTACTGCTGTGAGCACTCAGTGCTGTGCCCTGAAGAGCAACACCAGTGGTTGTACCTTGGAGTGCGCATAGGTCACTGGCCCCATGTGGTAGTTTGAATAATGTCCCCCAAAAGAATTAAGGATTTATTAAAATTATTGTCTCCAGGCTTCTGGCTAGAGGAAGTACCACTTTGGCCTAGCCTTCTGGGGACTGACCCTTTCTAATTTGGATGTAAAATACTAAGGATAGATATGCAAAAGAAGAGCTGGAACCCTGACCTGGAGTTCTGCATTTTGTGATCAGTGTGTGTTACAGTGTGTTTGCTTGGTGCTGGTGCTGGGCTTCTGTCTCTGTCTCTGCTTGGATCTGTGAAAGGGGGCCAGCTTTCCCCTAACTTCTTCCCCTGGATCTGTTCAATAAATTTTCCTCCCCAAATCGTGCGTGGTTTGGAGATTCATCCCAGCGGCGTGTGGCTGACTACGACAGTCACTGGCCCCAAGTCACTGAAAAGATAAGCAAATAAAAGCAAGCCCTGGAGAAGAAGGGACCAGTATCCACAGCTGCTACAATGTCATTTTTAACACAAAATTATAAGACATGTGAATAAGAAAAATAAGACAGGGACACAGTTCACAGCAGCTGCCTAAGAAAAGACCCAGATGTTGGATTTAGAGACTTCAGAAAGCTGGGTGTTGTGGTGCATGACTTTAATTCCAGTTTTTGAGAGGCAGTGAGTTTGAGGCCACCCTGAGACTACATAGTGAAGTCCAGGTCAGCCTGGGCTACAGTGAGACCCTACCTTGAAAAACAAACAATATATATAACAAAGTATTGTCAACCTAGTATATCCTGCAAAACCTAACTTTCAAAAATGAAAGAGAAATAAAGATGAAAGTGAAATAGGCATTCTCAGATTTTAAGAACAAAACAAACACCCAGAGAAAATTTGTTAACAGACTTCCCTTCAGGAAATGTTAAATGAAGTTCTTCAGACTGAAAACATACTACCAGAGAGTAATTTATGTTTAGATGGGGATGACCACCATAGGTAATTATGTAATTATAAAAGCCTTTACAAATGCATGATACTTCCCTTTCTAATTTTAAATGATTTTTAAAAGCAGTTTGATAAGTAATATGTACATACTTGTGTTGTTGGGTGTGATGGCTAGGTTTTTGTTGTCAACTTGATCTTTTTAATTATCTTGGATGGGTCTCTGAGGATGTTTATAGGAAGGCAGCCTTTCAGCAAGGGGACAGGATGTAAAGAAGCTCAAAGAAGCTAGAAGTAAACATCCTTTCCTGTGTGGGCAGTGCAGGAAGGAAATTCCAGAGACTCAGGAAGCCATTAAGTCTGGGGAAGGGTTGTAAGACCCCACCCTAAGGCTATATAAAGGAGAAGAAATTCTCTTCTGGCCCCCTGCCTGTTTCCTGTTCTGTGTGTGTGGTATAGGTGATGGGTTTCTCTCTCTGTTCGGACCTGTGAAAGAGGGCCAGTCTCCTTTGCTGTTACGGAACTTCCCCTCAGTCTGTAGTTTCAATAAACTTTCCTCCCCCAAATTGTGCCTGGTTTGAAGATTCATCCCAGTAACGTGTGGCTGACCATGACATTGGGCCTACCACATTTAGAGATGTGCCTGGCAGTAGCAGTGTTGGTGAGTTAGATGTATGAGACTGTGGAGATGATAGCACATGGTAACTCACATCCTGGGGCGGGTATGAAGAAAACCAGACCTTCTGTAAAGGAATTTAACATCACAGACTATCCTCAGCATCCTTCAAACCATGATGTTATATAATGTAATCATGTGGCGATGAAACATGTAACAGCAGCAGACAATAAAGGGAGAAATGGGAGCAGAGCTACCTGGAGCCATGCCGCTGGGATCCTGGGCAGGAAGTGATAACCAGGGGGAGAACAGAGGAGCTGACCGAGAACTCTGTCCCTTGCCACCCTCAAAGGGGCCTGCGTGTGGGTGCTTTAATAAAGAGTATATACTAAGTATCAGAATGTTACTGGGTTTTCAAAATTCTATTAGAAGGGAATTTTGTCAGCCTTCAGGTTAGAGACCTCAGCCCAGGTTTATTCTGGGTGTGATTTTCCAGGGTGTGGTTTCAGTGCTCTAGTCAGAACATGTGCACCTGACCTTGGGGCTGTGAAGATAAAGAACAGCTGTGTCATGAGGGTGAGGCTGGGAGTTTATAGCCAGGTCTGGGTTTGAGCTCTACTACTGTTTGTTTTGTGACCTGGACCTTCGCCTATCTGACCCTGGGTTTCCATGTCCCAGAGCGTGGTAAAATGATGAGGGGCGAGTGCTTGAGGGCACCTCTGTCCTTGGCCTCCATAGTCAGATGCGGTGAGGGCACCTCTGCCCTCAGCCTCCACAGTCAGATGCAGTGATGGGAGACAAGGGACTGTTCTGTGCTCTGGCTGTGGGCTCCTCACATATGGCGCCATAATCAAAGTTATGAATGCAAAAGTGGAGCAAAATATAGCAAAGCATTGTTAACCTATCTTTTTTTTTATTGTCCATAATGAGTTACATTATTTAGTGGGCAAACAATGAGTTGTTATCCCCAATTCCCTGATGCCCCTCCTCCCCCATCCCCAATCAGCTGTATAACCTCCTCCATGGGTCTACTGGATTAGTCCTTGTGACAGGGGACCATAGATAGCCTATTATTCAGCCAGGTTCTCCTGGCCCTAGTATGTTGTTACTGAGGGTGCCATGCCTCTGGATAGTCTCCCCCACTATGGCTCTCACAATCTTTCCGCCCCCTCTTCCACTCAGTTCCCTGAGTCATGGTGGATGAGTATTAAGGCTGCTATAATGTTGTGAGTTTAGGGGTCTTTGTGTCGAAAATCGTTGGTTTCTATCACCCTGGCTTATCCTGTGTTGATTGAATGGCTGTGGCTGTGGGTCCCTTGTTCATCCCGTCATTCTCTGTGGGGTTCCATATGGACCCTCCATGATATGACTGTGGTGGCTCCTCTCTTGCCAGGATCTCAGCTATCTGCCTATGGTAGGTTGGTAGGGTTAGATGGGCCCCAGCTCTCTCATACCTTGTATCTTAAACCCAGCAAATCCTATCTTTAATATCTTTAATAAGGGTAGTGTCAGACAGTTATTACATGATTACATCAGCACACACCAACTAGACTTGTACAGTAGTACAAAGATACAAGGTACAGTATAGCAGGCATTTATTATCAGCTGATTGATTCTCCCCAGAGTCATACGTGGAAGCCCTAATCCCTGATGTGACTGCACTTGGAAGTCAGTCTGCAAGAGGTAATTAAGGTTAAGGACTAGTGTCCTTTCAAGAGTTCTGGTATGTGTTCTCTCTCTCTCTCTCTCTCTCTCTCTCTCTCTCTCTCTCTGCTTATAAATATAAAATCAATAAGAAGGTATCTGTCTGCTAGCCTTAGAGAGAGAGGAAGAGAGAGAGAGAAAGAGAGAGAGAGAGAGAGAGAGAGAGAGAGAGAGAGAGAGAGAGAGAGAGAGAGAGAACTCTCACCAGGAGCTGAATCAGCTGGCCCTTGATCTTGGACTTCTTGACCTCCAGAACTGTGGGGAAATGGCCTGTTGTTTAAGTCTCCTAGTATGTCACTGTGGTGGTTTGAGGCAAGTGTCCCTCATAAACTCATGATTTGAACAGTTGGTCCCCAACTGATGGCAACTCGGGAACTGGAGCCTTGTTGGAAGAAGTGTTGTTGGGAGTGGGCTTATGGATGATGTAGCCAGCTTCCCCTTGCCAGTTTTTGACACACTCTCCTGCTGCTGTTGTCCATCTAATGTTGGCTAGGATGTGATGTCCAGCCTCTGCTCATGCCACATTTCTCCCTGCCATCACGGAGTTTCTTCTTGAGCCTGTAAGCCAAAATAAACCCCTTCCTCCCACAAGCTGCTTTAGAAAACAAAGGCTTTACCTTGGCTCACAGTTTAAGGATAGTCCATCATGGTGGGGGAGGCATGGTGACTGGACCATGAAGCAGCTGGCCACATGTTTACTTCTAGCTTCTTTGAGCTTCTTTACATCCTGTCCCCTTGCTGAAAGGCTGCCTTCCTATAAACATCCTCAGAGACCCATCCAAGATAATTAAAAAGATCAAGTTGACAACAAAAACCTAGCCATCACACCCAACAACACAAGTATGTACATATTACTTATCAAACTGCTTTCTTCCAGCAACGAGGAGGAATCCGTAACTGCGACTTTGCTATGGCAGCCTGGGCAGACTAGAGCACATCTAATGTGGTGTCTCAGTTCTCAGTAGCATTACTCGCAAGGTCTGTGGAACTGGGTGGCAACCCCATCCAGACTTGGCATGAAAGGCAGTTACAATCTAAAGACCACTTTGGAGAGTATCGTCTTTCTGCCTTCCTCAGAGCTGTTTCCTGACGGGAGCCACCTGTGGACCTGCCCTGGGGTCTGTCTGGCGTGCACAGTGACACTTGGAACAGAACTGCATGTAGCAGTTATTCTGAGTCCAGAAATGCCAGGTTTGCTGTGGTTTTGATCTCCTCTCTGGTTTTCCCCAAACAGTGGTGGTAGCTCATCCCAGGGTATTTTTAGAGCAGCTCACTCTGTTCAGTCCTTTCTTGGTACGTGGCGGTCCTCTGGTGCCGCCTTGTTGATCTGCAGAGTGCTAACTTAATTTGACTCTTAAAATTTAAGGCTTTTCTGCAAGCTGTTGCCAGTCATCTGATGAGTACAAAGCTCCATCGAGGACTTGTTCCTTAAAAGTCTGGACTGCTGATGTGCTGGGAAGCTTCCTTGTGATTTAGTTTCCGTGTCTAGGCCAGCTAGGGGAGAACAGTGAGGACGCCTGTGGAATTAGTGTCAGACACTTTCTTTTTTCTTAGCTAATAATCTTTAGATTTAGAAGCAGTTTAGGCTCACAGCACATTTGAGAGAGCCCCACCCCATCCGACACAGTCATGCATTGGGCTGTTGTGACCTTTCAAGGATGGGAGACTCCAGAAGGCAGTAGTTTTCGGCTTGGATGAGGTTGCAGGTGTTGGGCTTCCTGGCCCCATCTGCAGCCCTGGTCCCAGCCTGGTACCACAGTGTCAAGCTGTGAGTTATATAGAGAAATCCCTGGCTCCAGGAGTCCCCGCCTGGCACATTAGGACAGCAGGAAACAAGTAGTGGTAAAGGCAGAGATGGAGCTTGAGCAATGTGGCCATGAGGGAGACTATACAAAGGGGGTCAGTACCCCAAGTCTGTCTTTGGAGGCTGGTAGGAGCTTTGAAGTGTTATAAAAAGGGAAACAGAAAAAAGGGGTTGGCATATGCATAGCTGACAGAGTAGGCAAGTTGTCTGATTAGTGACAGTCCCAGTCAGCTTCTAGAAGGCATTCTGGAAAAGCTGTTACCACTGTCATCATGAGAGGGAAGCAGTCCGACCCTGTGGTAGTTCCTTCTCTTGCTGCTGACAAAAGCAGCTTTAGAAAACAAAGGCTTTACCTTGGCTCACAGTTTAAGGATAGTCCATCATGGTGGGGGAGGCATGGTGACTGGACCATGAAGCAGCTGGCCACATGGCACCCATACACACTCAGGAGGCAGAGAGAGGTGAATGTTGGGGTTTGGTTCACTTTCTCCTTTTCAGTTGTGAATTCCAGCTCATGGAATGGTGTCCCCTACAGTTAGGGTGGATCATCTTAGTTAAGCCTTTCTAAAAACACCCTCATAGTCATGCCCCCACCCCAACTATGTCTCCTAGATTATTCTGAAATCTAATCAGGTTGATAATGAAGATCAAGTCAGTTTCCATGAGTCAGTTTCCACTCTGGGGCACAGCCTCACCCTCAGGGGAATTGTCCTCATTTTAGGGGTGATCTGTTGAGACTCACTCTTGTTTTGGATGGTCGTTCCAGTCTCTTGTCGTGGAGATGCTTATCAATCATTCCTGTAGATCCTAGACTTCAAGGTAGCCTGGAGAGAGTGATTCATGAAGAAGAAGTTAGATGAAAAAGTAGAACCAGAGAGGGACCCAACGAAGTCACTTAGGTCAGTTCCTCCGCCCGCCTTCCATGTCATTAGAACCCGCTCTTCTAGTTCACACTTGAGGCTGTCATTTAAGATCTAAGCTGTAGGGCTGAGGACATGGCTCTACAGTTAAAGATACTTACTTGCAAAGTCTGCTGGTCCTGGGCTTCAATTCCCCAGTGTTGTAGTCATCCATACACTGCTGGGATGAATCTTCAAACCAGGCACAATTTGGGGGAGGAAAGTATTTATTGAAACTACAGATTGAGGGGAAGTTCTGTAACAGTGAAAGAGGCTGGTCCTCTTTCACAGGTCCGAGCAGAGAGGGAAACCCATCACCAATACCACACACAGAACAGCAAACAGGCAGGAGGGCAAGGAGAGAGTTCTTTCACCTTTATATAGCCCTAGGGTGGGGTCTTGCAATTCTATCCCAGACTTAATGGCTTCCTGAGTCTCTGGAGTTTCCATCCTGCACTGCCCACACAGGAAAGGATGTTTACTTCTAGCTCCTTTGAGCTTCCTAATATCCTGCCCCCTACTAAGAGGCTGCCTTCCTGTGAACATCCTCAGAGACCCACCCAAGATTACTTGAAAGGTCAAATTGGCAACAAAACTTAACCATCACACCCAGTGTCTGTATAAAGCTGGATGCACAAAGTGGCACATGCATATGGAGTTAGCTTTCAGTGGCTGGAGGCCCTGGCACACCCATGCACACACACTCAGCCTCCCTCTTTCTCTGCTTGCAAATAAATAAAAACATTTTTTTCTTAAATATATATTTATTGTCCATAATGAGTTACATTATTCAGTGGGCAAACAATGAGTTATCCCCAATTCCCCCCCTCCCCATCTCCAATCAGCTGGATATCCTCCATGGGCCGTCTGGATCAGTCCTTGTGGCAGGGGACCCTGGATAGCCTAGTAATCAGCCCGGTCCTCCTGGCCCAAGTGTGTTGATACTGAAGGGTGCCATGCCTGTGGATAGTCTCCCCCACCACGGCTCTTACAATCTTTCCGCCCCCTCTTCCGCATAGTTCCCTGAGTCGTGGTGGATGAGTATTAAGGCTGCTTTAAGATCGTGAGTTTAGGGGTCTTTGTGTCGAAGATCGTTGGTTTCTGTTTCACTGGCATATCCTGTGTAGATTGAATGTCTGTGGCTGTGGGTCCCTCATTCCTGCCGTCCTTCTCTGCAGGATTCCAAATGGATCCTCCACGTTATGACTGTGGTGGCTCCTCTCTTGCCAGAATCTCAGGTATCGGCCTACGGTTGGTTGGTAGGGTTAGATGGGCCCCAGCTCTCTCGCTGCATCCTGAAAAATACAAGCACAATCTCCATCGAAAAACATTTTTTGAAAGATTTAAATTGGAAGTCCTGCCTCATCTCATTTCACCTAGTGCCATTAAATGTAATTTAGTGCTCTAGGTCTAATGCTTGTTAAAGCATGGTAAATAAGGCATTATTAGGACCTTCTCAGCAGGTTTAGGAACCTTTGAAGGTGGGGGAGAGACAGTGGCAGCTCTGAATACACTATGGACAAGCAGAAATTTATTCCTGAAGAGCAGGATGGGATCAGTGCATGGAAAGTTACCAAGAGAAGCAGAGGCAGGGGATTCTGGCTAAGCTGGCCTGGGGTTCTTGCTGAAGCCAGGCAGAGGTGGCTGAAGGATGACAGGGTGAACACTTGATTCCACAGAAGTGGTAATTAGGTTTCAAGGGTAGGAATTAATGTTAAATTCATTTAGCTGGGTCCTTTGGGACCCCTTAGGGTTTTAGAAGGAAGGATAGAGGTGTGCTTAGAAGTTCAGCACCCTAAGGCTGGAGAGATGGCTCAGCCGTTAAGGCACTTGCCTCCAGTGCCTAAGGCTCCTGGTTCAATTCCCACATAAGCCAGACCCACAAGGTGGTGGCCCTGTGTTCTCTCTCTCTCTTTCTCTCTTTCTCTTTCTCTGCTTGAAAATGAATAAAGAAAATATTTTTAAAATATATTTTAAAAAAGTTCAGCACCCTGTTTGTCCAAGGAGAGAATTGTTCTGACTGTCCTAGCAAGAGCGCTCTCTCTCTCTCTCTCTCTCTCTCTCTGTGTGTGTGTGTGTGTGTGTGTGTGTGTGTGTGTGTGTACACCTACATACTCAGCTAGTTGAAAACATCCCAAGTAGTAAACTGAAGTTTAAAGAATATCAAAGGAATACCGTGAACCAGAGTACAAAGTAATGTTGGAAGTGATTCCCAGCAAGTGTGCAACTGAGGAAAGACTAGTATCCTTGAGCCGTGGAAGAAACCAGCATGGAAGTCAGGTTTCCCCTGTCTCAGCTTGGCTGCTTGCATGCAGATTGACTGATTCCTCTGAATGCCGACAGCCTCGCTGAAACATGGTGGGCAGGCTTTGTCATGAGACGCAAATAATGAAAAACCGTTAAGCACAGTTGTCGTTTTGGGCACCCCACCAGTGTAGCTGGGGAAGGACATAGATTTGGGGAGGAGGCAGGGTGGCACTGAAATGCCCAGAGTTTGTGATTTGCTTGCAACTGGAGAGAGAAATCAAACCTACCAGGTGCTGGGAAGATGGCTCACTGGACAGGAGTGCTTGTTGTGCAGGCATGAGCAACTGAGGCTCATCCCCAGCCCCTGGGTGTGCCTGCCCGCAACACCGGCACCGAGGGCGGTGGAGGAGGATTGCTGCAACTCCTTGACTGGCTCCTGAGAAACAGGGAGTTTGGGCTCAGTGAGAGATCTTGTGCCAAGGAAACAAGGTGGGCAGGTGATAGAGAAGGGCACCCCATAGCTTTCTCTGGCCTCTACATGTGTGTACAAGGGGTGCACACGTGCATCTAATGCTATATATACATAGCACCCGCTCTCAAGCCCTCGACCAGGCCAGGAGCACAGGGGCTCCAATGGGTGTCATCTGTGTCCATGTCTCTTCTCCGTCTCCACTTGCAGTTACTGAGCATGCCCTGTATGCTAAGCAGCGCGGTGAGAGGGCTTGGGTGTGTGGTTGTTGGGTACCTCTGTCTGTATACAGCCCACTCCCTCCCCACTCAGGCTCTCTTGGCTGTGCATTTTTCTGCCAAGTGCCTAGTCCTCCCTGAACCTGAGCCATGGGACAAGATGATGGCGTTAGGCAATGCTTGCATTTTCTTGGGCTGCCTGAGATCTCCAGGGAGAGAACATTCCACATAGTGGTGGCCCGTGTCCTGGCCTGTGTCCAAAGAGGCTGGGCTGAAGGCGTCTGTAAGGAGGCAGCTTGGGGGCTTGGAGAATATACCTGCCATGTGTTGGTTTCCAGTTTTTCATTTTTTTTTCTGCAGCTTTCTTCCAGTTGGAGTTAGGAACAGTTCTAAAAAAATGAATTTTGAAGGTACATTTTCCCTGATCCTTTTATTACTCAATTGGCAAGATTTTTTTTTAATGTGAAAGATTTTAATTAGCTTTCACTGTCACTGCTTTTGGTGATGGTAATTTTCCATATTCTATGTGTCAGGAAGACAGTTGTAAGGGCCTTTGTTCACAATGCTTTTTCTCCATTTCAGAATTAAGCTACAAATTTTGGTGAAATAGAAAATAACAGCAAAAATACCTCTTGACATTTTTCTTAGTATTGACTAGTTCCATTCTCTTTGGAAACAAAAGCATAACCAATTTGGGAATCTTTCTGGAACAAGCCACAGTGAAAGGGAAGATAGTTGTGGCCAACTTTCTTGAGCAGTTTCACTGCCGCCCTGCCTAGGGTGAGGTCTCCTACAAAACCCCATCTAAGGCAAAAGACCCTCATGGAAGATTTTGCTAACTGGCCCAAAATTGCTCAGCTGGCTTTAGTTTCTTTTGTTAATGTTGGTGTTGTTGGGTTTTATCTTATATTTGCAGAATCAATCATTTCTTCAGACCTAGTAAGCATGGCTTAGATTTAGTTGTGCTAATGACAAACTGATCTTTGGAACCCCTGGAGACCTCTGGGATGAGGGATTTGTCCCACCTGTATTGATTGGGAATATTGCTTTTTCATTGCTTAACAGGTACTATATTGACCCAGCCTTACTAGACCTTAACAGGTTAGTACCAAGTAAGCAAGCAGTTTGTCCTCAGAAGCTTGGCAGGAGAGTTCTCAGACAGAACCCGCACTTCCAGACTCACTTAAGTGATTAAGATGTTGCCGGGCATGGTGGCACATGCCTTTAGTCCCAGCACTTGGGAGGCAGAGGTAGGAGGATTGCCGTGAGTTCAAGACCACCCTGAGACTACAGAGTGAATTCCAGGTCAGCCTGGGCTAGAGTGAGACCCTACCTCAAAAAACCAGAAAAAAAAATGATTAAGATGTTGGGAGGTCACTTGTTGCCTCTGGGTTGACCTTTGCCTGTCTTTTTAGCCTTCCCTACTCCTTCAGGGAGTGCTTCTTGCTGAGTGTGCTATGCTTTGAACACCTCACCTGGACCATCTTCCACAAGCTTTTAGGCTTTTTCCTCATCTCTCTCAGCATACAATAGTCAGCCACTCACCACTGGGAGGAACCTCCAAACCAGGCACAGTTTATGGGAGGAAAGGATTTATTGAAGCTACAGATCCAGGGGAAGTTCCATAATGGTGAAAGAGGCTGGTCCCCTTTCACAGATCTAAGCAGAGAGAGAAAGAAGCCATCACCAGCACCACACACAAAATAGCAACAGGCGGGGCGGTGGGGGGGATGGACACGACTTCTTTCCCTTTCATATAGCCTTGGGTTTTATAACCCTATCCCAGACTTGTTGGCTTCCTGTCTCTGGAATTTCCTTCCTGCACTTCCCTCCCAGAAGGGATGTTCATTTCCAGCTTCTCTGAGCTTCCTTACATCCTGCCCCCTGCTGAGAGGCTGTCTTCCAGTGAACATCCTCAGAGACCCACCCAAGATTACTAACAGGTCAAGAGGTGTGACATGCAGGGAAGAGGTTGCTGTTGAACACAAGGGTGTTGAGAGTCAGCTGGTTCTTTGTCCTGCCCAGTTGAGATCACTCAACTGCAACATCACGGGCAGCTGTGGAAGGTTCTCAGAGAAATGCATCATTCCTGCACTACCATGGGAAAGACCCTTGGAAGAACACTGGCCTGCCACTTTTCTCATTGCTGTGAGAAAATACCCGATGGAAGTGACTTCAGAAAAGAAGGATTTACCTTGGCTGACCTTCAAGGGGATACAACCCATCATGGTGGGACAAACACGCTAGCAGGAGGCTGTGTGCAGAACTCGTCACCTCCCCACATCTCAGTGGACAGGAAACAGAGGTAGATGAAAGCTGCCGCCACGTCCTGAGAAGGTCTTCCATCCTCAGTTAAGCCTCTTTGGAAACACCTTTACTGACAGACGTGTTTAAAGGCATTCCTTGGGTGATTCCAAGTCCACTCAAGTTGACAGGGAAGATTACCAACACAGACCTTCCTCACCAAATGTGAAACAGCCACTAACAACTGAGTAGCTGCAGCTAGACTCCCCCAGAGATGTCCTATACAAAAATCCAGACAGCCTTCTTTCTTTTTTTCCACGAGACTATGGAACACTGAAATCTTGTCAGTGTCTTCACCAACTGTTCTATTCAATAGTGAATTGTTAAAACAATATTCCATTTTTATAACTAAAATAAGCAGATAATACACCACTTTTCTAGAGATCTATAAACAGTAAACAATACAAGTATATGACTCCCTTTATGTCTCTAAGAATTTACTGTTCTCAGTGGTTTTATTCATTCACTGGAGAACATCCTGGGCTGGCCAATGGAGTGTTGTCACAGTGTTCTTCATACTGGTGACACAGTCCATAGTTCAAGAACAAAGACGTACCCCATCTCCTTACTCCTTTCAAAGCCCCATAACCCCTTCTTTCTGGTTTTGTCACCTCAAGGAACTGGAACTAGCTTACCACAGGGGTGGGGGCAGTGGTTGTCACACAAAAATGGAAGGCAAACACAGCTCTTCACCAAGGTAGACCTGCCTGGTACTTTTAGCCAAACATAAAAGCAAAGTGCACTTATTTGCCAGTGGGGTTGGGCAGAACCAGGCAATTTCAAAACTCTAGACCAATGAAGCTTTGGTGAAACACCTGATAGATGGTCTCAAGCTCACTGCCACACTGGCCTCTGCACGCGGTCTCACACCAGGACCTGCACCAAGCCCACGAGCAGCTCAGCCCCACCCTTTCTTCTACCCCTTCAGCAGGGTGGCATGTGGGCCTGATGGTCCAAGCAGATCCGCCCAGCCTGCCACTGAAAAGCTCCTTGTGCTGCAGAAGAATCGAGTTGAATGAGATCTGTTTATTTATATAATCACCAAGAGAGCTTATTTCCCAATTCACAAGTGTCACGTTGATTTTGTGAGGAAATATGGCATTTTCTGAGTGGCAGTAAAATCCTATAAAGGGCTTTAAATGAGAAACAACCACCAGAAATCAATAAAGTACCGGGAAGGCAAAGCTATGTTTGGAATGGGGCAGCAAGCCAGGAGACAAGGGATGACCTGCTCAAGGCCTCAAGTGGATGGCATCACGAAATTTCTAGCTTCCCCTCTGGCAGATGGGGAGTGGGGAGATGTCTTGGTCCTCTAAGTTCTTAGAGACATAAAGGGAGTCATATACTCTAGGCAAAAAAGAGTTTATTCGTAATTCTATGTTTATGTTATAGATTTAAAATAATATAGAAAACTTGAGCTCTAGGAAT
Organism: Zapus hudsonius; assembly: GCA_004024765.1. NCBI lineage: Eukaryota > Metazoa > Chordata > Mammalia > Rodentia > Dipodidae > Zapus > Zapus hudsonius. Next base: position 85,869 of record PVHP010001536.1, on the reverse strand, counting down.
TCTTTGATTTCTCTTTTTTAAACAAGTCACTTGCTATAAGCAACTCTCGCTGGCTACCAAAAGCCCTGCTATATTCTATCTGGCCTCCCAAGCTCATGGGCAGTGTGAGAATCCTGTGGGTTACCATTTGACCCTTGCCTGACTTCAAGAAGCCCGAGGTTTCCCTTCCCTGGAGAGAGCTAGGATAAAGTGTCTCTGGGAGATATCTGGGAGATAAAGCTGGGGACTGTCCTCCCATGCATGCTGCTGATCTGCAGAGGGGAGGGTGAGCAGAGGGAGCTCAGGCCATCTGTGCTGCTGAGCTGGAGTACATACGCCAGGCCAGCTGTGCTCCTCTCCAGTTTCCTAAACCAGCCAAAACTTACAACAAGTGTGCCCTGCCACTAAGCTCATCTGAGTTGGGTTTCTGGCTACTATGTAGGAGGATCCCCAGTGAGTATCTGAAACTGTGGGTAGTAACAGGCCTAACTTATACTGTGCCTTTTCCTGGATACACATATTGATGATAACACTTAGTCCATGGCTGACAACAATAATTAATAATGGAATAGAAAGCAGAACAGTTCTAAATAAAGAAGAATAAGGATGACTTGAACACCAGCACTGATACCAGACAGTGCATCTCACCATTGAGATGGCCTTCATCAGATGAAGTAGTGTATGTAGGTGAGTAGTGTATGTGAGAGGAGGGAGGGGAGACTAGAGAAGGGGTACTTCATGGCCTGAATGGGCAGAGTGAGACTTCATCACGCTACTCAGACTGGCACGCATTTTAAAACTTACTTTTGGAATTTTTCACTTGATATTTTCAGACTGTAGTTGGCTGTCAGTACCTGAAACCTCAGAAACCGAAACTGCAGATAAGGGAGACTGGTGTTTATGGCATTTGGTTAAGGATGTAAAGAGTACCTGGGGAAAAAAAAGCCAACAGCAGCAGCAAAACAACAACAAAAGCCTGGTGTAGTGGCGCGCACCTTTAATCTCAGCACTTGGGGAGGCCAAGGTAGAAGGATCACCCTGAGACCAGTGAATTCCAGGTCAGCCTGGGCTAGGGCAAGACCCTACCTTGAAGGAAAAAACCTGGAAAAAGACCTACATACAGATGCTGATAAGACACTGGACTGGCTCATAAGCTTCTCTCTTGGGTTTCTAGATAGCTCCTCTCTCTCTTAACCTGTGACCTGGTCTGAGCATCCAAGTGAGGACCAGCATGGCTGGGAAGGGGAGAATACTTATTTTGGCTTGGGTATTTTTCTTGCTGCCTTCTCTCTGTGTCATGCTTTGGGGTACCCTCTCACTTTGATCACGTGTAAGATTCACCTTTGAGCGCCAAGCCCTTCACTATTTCTTAATCCTCTCTGGTCTGTTGTGTGAAAGGGCTTCTATGTATAGTCCTACAAGGTTCATTGTGTGTGTGCAACTGCGCTCCAGCCTTTGACTAGATACCAATTTATCCTAAACAAAACTCAGAAATTATGGTTTCTCTCTAACTCAATAATCCATAAAAATAGTTGATAAGAATAAATAATGGGCCAAGCATGCTGGCACAAGCCTTTAGTCCCAGTGCTCGGGAGGCAGAGGTAGGAGGATTGCCATGAATTTGAAGCCACCCTGAGACTACATAGTGAATTCCAGGTCAGCTTGGGCTAGAGCGAGACCCTACTTCAGAAACAAATAAGTAAATAATGGATGGTCTTAAAGTCCTTTTTATATACATATCTATAAATTTCTGTGGCACTAAGATTTTACTAGCCAATACAACAGGAACTTTAGTTAATTGTGTGAGCCTTTCAAGTGGCTGAGTTAACAATAAAGCAAGAAGTCAGACTTGTCAAAGTCATTGATAGTTTTAGGAGAGAGAAGAACAGTGCTCACACTGGTAGGCATTGTCTCTAAGACTAAATAGGCAGCTTTGACTGTGTGCTGTCAAACTCAACACAATGTTTCTTTACAGTACTGGGAAACTTCTGTGGTAGAGGACCGTGAAGCGTCCTGCATGGGTGTGAAGGGGAATGTATAAAAACACTGAGTTGATTGACCCAAGAAGAAGCCTCTAGAATTCCTGAGTGCCTAGAAAGCCTTCATACCGGGAAATGAGGCAGTTAGGGTGACTGGGCTCCCCCTTCCCCAAAGTGAAGAGAGAGGAATGTCCTTAAGTCTGTCCTTAAAATTTCCACTTTGCTAGAGATCACAGAATGATCTGACTTCTTATCTCTTGCCTCAAAGAGTTCCCTAGACCTGTTTTTCCATGAACAACCTGAACCCTTCCTGGGAGGGAGTTCTCTTTCCTAGAATTTAAATCTGATCCTGACATTGTGGTTGATTAAGCTCAGCCCCAAAACTTGGTGTCATGCTGGCCTCTTCTGGAGCCAGCCCCTAGTCCAGACCCACCAGCCCTCACTCTATAGCTCGCCTGAGCCTGATGGTTCTTACCAGATGGACGGGACTCTTGATCAGCTGTTTGTCTGTCCTGACAGGTCTCCCCTGACGCTTACTCCCCCGTGGGCTTACCCCTTCATGCCTTCCACACAGAAGCTCTCTGCACTTTCTTCTCTTCCTTCTCTAAATTCCTTTTCATGCTGCTTCCAGGCTCACCACACGGCTAACAGACCACATAGGTGTGATACGGGTTACTGATAATAATTGTAAGCAACACAGGGAGAGAGAGTGAGTTTTGGAATCCTCCCTTCCCCCTCCTCCTACTTCGAGTTCTTGTCCTCTAATGCCAAAGAATTGTATATAGGGACAGAATCACATTTATTCTAATTTAGTACATTAGGAAAAGGGGAGTTGGATGGGGAAATTTCCCAGTCACCATGTGGGAAGTTACAGAATTCTGCCACCCGTGTGGGGAGAGCAAATGTCAGAGAGTTTAACAGAACTTATATTATTTATCTAAATAAGCAGCCCAAGAAAAGATAATAGAAAGCTCCCTTTATGAGAAAGAGAGATTTATGAGAGAAGAAGTCTGGAGCTTGCCCCCCTACCCCAGCCCGCTGGGGTAGGGGTACAGGCCTTACCTCACTGAGGCCTGGGTCAGCAGTCCTTCTACTCCATTGCCATGTGGGGGAAGAGGGGCCTACTTCCTCTAGGGAAGCTAGTTTTAAGTCCTCCCCAGGTGAGTCAGAGAGACAGCTGATTGGTTTATATTTGACCAATCAGTTTTAGCACCTAGGTTGTAGCTCTAATTAAACACCTCCCATTCAAGGGGAGGGGCTGGAAGGGAAGGGGTGGTCCCTACACACACCTGACTGTCACAATCCCCCCTCTGAAGAAATAACTCTAAGTGCTGTTAGGGTATTGGGGTGTGGAATTTGAAAAAAAAGCATCAGAAAGTACATGTTTAAAAAAATAAAAGCACCAGAAGAAGTACATATAGGTTTAAGAAACAAGAATTAACAATACCACTTTTGAACCTATTAAGAAGCAAGGCAAACTTAATAGTGGCAAGTTCTGACTGGGGAGGGGTCAAAAGAGGAGTTTGGCAATCTTGTGTGGGGTCTCACTCCTAAACTCTCGCAGGTGGATCCATTTTCCTTCCTTTGGTTTCATACTTCCCTCAATAAATGCAATTTAATAATAATTATCCTTCTCAGTCTGGTTTGCCAATTCTTTGGTTTCTAATAGACATGAATGAACTCAGGGGTCTTGGGTTCAAAGACTTTTCTGAGCCCCAGCACCACCCTGTTACAAAAAGGTTTCAGAAGAGTTGTCCAGTACTAATATGGTCTCAAATTATCTTTCATGTTTTTCAATTTTTTGATATTTTATCTGTTTATTTGAGAGAGCAAGAGAAGAGGCAAACAGAGACAGAGAGAGAATGGGTACACCAGGACCTCCAGCCATTGCAAATGAACTCCAACCACATGTGCCACCTTGTGCAGCTGGCTGTATGTGTGGAATTGAACTTGGGTCCTTGTGCTTTGCAGGCAAACAAACACCTTAACTGCTGAGCCATCTCTCCAGCCCCGCCCATCTTTCATGTTTTTGCTACATTCCTTGTGATGTAGCTCCTGAAGAGGTTTGATCCTAAGGCTTGTTCCATAATGAACCGTCTAGTTTTTTTATTTAAGAGGTTGACAGTTTAAGGAAACAAAACAGCTTGAGGTGCAGAAGCAAGAAAGTGTCTAAAGTGTTAGGTGCAAGAGTGCTTATTACAGCAGAGGTTCCTGGAACCCTCACATCCTGATTGCCATATCAGCATGTCCCCAGACTGCAGGCACCCAGACACTCATGCTGCTCAGCACAACTTTTTCTTCTTCAGTACCGGGGATTAAACTCACTGTGCACATGCTGGGCAAGTGCTCTAATGCCAGGCTACATCCCTAGCCCTTCAGTTCTTACTTTGAAATAGGGTCTTGCTGTGTTGCCAAGGTTGGCCTTGAACTCACTCTGCTCATGACCCCCCTGCCTCTGCCTCCTATAGCTGGGATTACAGGCATGTTAAAATACATCAGATAAGATAAATGTGAAGACTGAGGCTTTTTCTCTGTTTGGTAACTCCCATACATATATATGCACCGTGTACCTGCTCCTCCTCCATCTCTCCCCGCCTCCCCTCCACTGACCCTGCTTCTTCCCAACTAGCCCACCTCTGTTTTCATTCCTTCTTCCTCCTCCATTATCCATGATAACATGCTATGGGCCCAACATCAAAGTTGATTTCTCCATACTTTTTTCTTCAGGAGGAGAACTGGGGGAAATAAACCCAGGGCCTCGTACATGGTTCTACCACTGAGCGTACCTCCAGCCCCTGAGTATCAAAGTGTTCGGAACTCTTTTCAGGGCATCGCTATTTCCAACCTACTTCCTACAGAAAATCCCCTGAAGGGGCTGGGCTTCAGCTCCGAACTGGGCTGTCCCTAAAGATCTCCTTGCAAATGTCCGTCATCCTCCCAGAGAAGGAGACTGGGTAACAGCCGTGCCAGGTGAAGGTGCTTCTGGCAGCAAAGAGGGGGTTCTGGGAGGAACACTGCTCACAAGCCCCAGGCATGGGGTTGAGAAGCTAAGTGGGTTGGATTCGGTCAGCAGGGAAGATAGGGCTGACGGAATCTTGATGGGTTGGGCGGGGATTCCGTGAGAGGAAGAGAGGAGAAGGCTCCCTGGAGGCAGGGGAAGGATGGAACCCTCTGATGGGCTGTGTAGAAAAGCAAGCTGAAACAATCTAGGCCATTCCTGCTCTGTGAGAGGGCTTCTCGGCCCGTTGAAAGGGCTATCCATCCACAGGCCACTCCAAGGCATGTCAGGCAGTTTGGGCCGAGAGCCAGGAAGCCCAGGTGCCAGCACTTGGTGTGTCTGGTGAGGGCCTTCTTGTTGGGTCCTCACATGGTAGAAGACAAAGGTACAAAGGGCCTAATTAAGTTCCCGTTAGCTCAACCCCACCTATGAGGGAGAGCGTCCTCCTCACTTATCTAGAGAGCCGGAGTCTTCCCTCATAATTCTCTACTTGTCGAGGGTCCTGGTTCCTTCTAGGAAGAGTTGCTAATATACCGGAATTTGGGTTGTCTTTGGGGAGTAAGTGTTGGAGAGTTGGTTTCAATAACTCAGGAGCTGAGGTTCCAAAAGGTAACAGTCACATACAGCTCGCAGTGAGTCTGTAGCCTCTGGATTCTTGTTAGTTTTAGTGAATGAAATCCATAGACCAGAGGATTAGATGTAGAAAAATTTTATTATAGGGAGAGCTTAGAAAGTTAGAATTTAGAGCTTAGAGAGCTCTTGACCAAGAAAAAGGCAAGAAGGAGTTGTTAGAAAATGGAGAATCCCCCATATAGACCCAGATTGGGGTCGTTGGGTGTGTGTGTGGGGGGCTGTACTAACCAGTCCAGATGACCAATACCAGGTGTCTGGCTTGTGGTGTGGTGGTAAGGATTTCTGGAAAGGGCAATTGTCCCAGGAATCTCAGTCTTCTAGGAAGGGTATGTAATCTTTTCAGAGGTGGGGTGATACCGCTCCAGGAGAACTTCCTAGGGGAGAAGAGATAAGGAAAAGCCAGAGACCCTTCTGACATTTCTGACATATAGCAAAGTGGAATGATCTTGAGTCTCCCCCTACAGGCTCTGAGACATTATGCTTACACTTTGGGGGCAGGGCCTCAATGTGCTCATTTTATAATTGAGGTCACACACTGCTGTACTTTAGCAGATAGTAGCTCTGACTTCCCATTGCCTTTATAGCAGGTGCCCAGCTCCCCAGACCAAGACATAGTCCTTCCTGGAATCGGTCTTCATTCACACATTTGTCTTTAATTTGGAAAACATGTCATTATCACTACAACTCAAGCAAAGTGCTGTGAACCTTAGTTAGCAAAGGCTAGAGAGTTGGGTAGAACTCAGGTAGACTGGGCTATGAGACAGAAGTGACCCCAAGGTGTGCAAGCGTATTTTAGGGGAAGCTGGAAAGGCCACCCCAGTGCCAAGTGGCACACCAGTGTCTTAGGTGCATTTTCACCAGCGTGCTGGCTCTTTGGTGCACCCTGAGAGCCAGGCCGGCCCTAGAGGAGCAGGGGTCAACCTGGCACTAACTGAATAAACATTCATTCTTACGAGTCCAGCTGTGGGCTCCATAGTGGGTTTTTTTGTTTGCTTTTTATTTTTATTTTTTTGAGGTAGGGTCTCACTGTAGCCCAGGCTCACCTGAAATACACTATTTAGTCTCAGGCTGGCCTTGAACTCACAGTGATCCTATACCCCTGCCTTCCAAATGCTGGAACTAAAGGTGTGCACCACCATGCCTGGCCATAGTGTTTTTGGGAAACAATTATGCATTTCTTTGCACTGTGTGTATGTGTGTGCATACACACATATCATGTGCCATGTAAATGAATGCCAGATGCATGTGCCACATATTTTCTTATGGCTTTACGTGGGTCCTGGAGAATTGAACCCAGGCTGGCAAGCTTTGTAACTGCTGAGTCATCTCCCCGCCCTGGGCTCCATAGTTTTATCCAAGATTCAGAAGGTCAGGTATTGAGAACCTGCTGTGGCTCACAGGGCTGGGGGTGGGGTGCAGTGGGCTTGGGGCTGGAGCATAGGACCTGTCTGAAGAAGGCTACCTGTGCCCTGCTCAGCCCCCTCCCATTCTTGTCTTTGTTTCTCGAGGATCTAGTCTTTGCTGCCCAGTTAATAGTACCTAAGTCTTTTTTCTTTTTTTTTGGTTTTTCGAGGTAGGGTCTCGCTCTAGCCCAGGCTGACCTGGAATTCACTGTGTAGTCTCAGGGTGGCATTGAACTCACAGCGATCCTCCTACCTCTGCCTCCCGAGTGCTGGGATTAAAGGCGTGCACCACCACACCACTCCCGGCTCTTTTCTGCTTTTTTTTTTTTTAATTTTATTTTTTTTTATCTTTTCTGCTTTTTATCAGGAAATTTTTTCTATTTGAAATTAGAAGTTGGTCCCACTGAAAGATTAGTTTTGCCAGCACTCAGAGGGATTAAAGGAGGATTGCTGTGAGTTCAAGGCCAGCCTGAGACCACAGAGTGAGTTTCAGGTCAGCCTGGTCTAGAGTGAGACCCTATCTTGAAAAGACAAACAAAAAAACCTTAGTCTTGTCCCTTTGGTCAGGTGGTGAGCTTTGTTCTAGAACTTCTCCATGATCCTGTCTGTGCGCAGTGGCACCCAGCAGGCCGCTGAGTCTTGCGTCCTCCTGAGCTGCAGCTGTGTGGGTGACGTCTAGACTGAAGGTTAACCCAGAGCAAACACATCATTAGCAGTATGTACTTGCCGGGCTGTTTACAACGTGGACTGCAGCCCTTCTTGTGGGGTGAAGTACAGATGTGTTCTTATAGGATATAACCTGGAGGCTGGGCTTGATGGCTCACACCTATAATTTCAGCACTGGGTGGCTGAGGTAGGAGGATCACTGTGAGTTCAAGGTCAGCTTAGGCTGTAGAATGAGTTCCAAGGCAGCCTTGGCTAGAATGAGACCCTGCCTCAAAGAGCAAAAAAGGGGGTACTAATTGTCTCCTGTCACATTGTTAAACATTCCGTTTGCCTTTCTCCAGTCAGCTTTATTTAAGGTAGAGTGAGTTTGTTATATTCTCCTTCCCACCCATCATACACTGTCATACAATTAATTTGTTTGCATCAAACCTTGATTTAGAGCATTTATGACATGGGAATTTGGGGTGTCTTTGAGATGGAATTGTTTAGGGCTTTAAACTCAGGAATTAGGTTGCCAGACACTTAGGGTCACACAGAACTTCCACTGAGTTAATGGCTTCTAGGTTCTTGTCCTATGAACTTGAAGAATGAAATCCATAGGTCACAGGGGATGAGGCTTAGAAAGATTTTCTTAGAAAAGCTCTGTATAGCAGGTAATATGCATGCTGGCTCTCACTGGGTTCTCTATAGAATAAGACTTCACTGGTCTTTTATGATGAACTGGTCAGTCTAGTTCCCATGCCAGCTGTCTGCGGGCCTTGCAGTCTTGTCCCTGGTTTCTAGGGAAGGGCAACTCCTTTAGGGAAAAAGAGATAAGGACAATTCAGATTATCCCCCTTACAGGCTCAAAACATTCCCTGCTCTTTTAAAGACTCACATATCTGAGTTGCCCTGCAGAAGCATTTACTCACAGGCATTCTAAATTTAAGTCAGAGCAGAGTTCTGCTGTTGCTCAGGAATACTAAGAAGCCAGGTTTCCCTGGTTCGGTGAGTTCTCCATGTTACTAACTCAGTAGAGGTGGAATGTGCACTGTGGATACAGTGGGTGTTGAGGTCCTGAGCCTCGGCCCGGGGTCCCTCCCCTGCGGTGGAGTGTGCAGTTTGCTTGTCACCTTGTAGTTGGCCCAGCTACTCCTCTGCGTTGGCTTCCCTTCTTCGTTGTGATGTACTTTGCAGTAAACTAGTGAATGTAAGTGAATGTCCCAAGTTCTGGGAAGTAGCAAATTGAACTCAAGTAGGTGCTGGTGGCAACATTTGTTTGTGGTTGACATCCAAAATTGTTATAGGTCAGCAGATATTAGCATTCACAGGCTTGGAAGTCATTCTGTTTCCCTGGTAACATTAAAAAGGGAAACATCACAATGGCCCCACCATAGGATTTAAAATATTATAAGTAGGGGAGGAGGGTGGGAATAACAGAGTTTTGGTCTCCTCCCTTAAGAGTCGTTAATCCAACAGAGCCTGTCAGCCACTCACCTGGTTCTCACCTAGAAATGGTTTTCCTCTTTGCAGGATAATGTATGTGTCTACCCCAGTGCAGTTGCTTGCAGAGCCTTACTGCTAAGCCTGCCTACTTTTCTGAGTTCTGACTATAAAACATACCTTCTGTTTCCTCCTTTCTATCTCTTCTGTGGATGCTCGCTGAAATCCCCTGATGTCTGGGGCCTTTTCATCTTTTTCTAAATAAGTCTTTGCTTTACTCAATCTTTGTAGCCTGTGTGCCTAATTTTTTATGGTTTCGAGACAAAGGACTCAACAGGAAGAAAAATCTGTGACAAAAGGGGGAAGTAAGGACTGAACCCTTATAAGATGGGGCCCCATTAGAATTGAATTGCTCGCTGCTCAGCTGGCACCTGTTGGAGACCATTGATGAATTGATGGATTGGTACGAGGGCAACACCTCTGAACATTAAAGAGACAGACACTTCCGCGTCACAAGAAGATAGGAGGAGACTTTGTTCTTTCCAGGTGCTCTCAGGGAACAATTTATCTGGCTGACTTCTTTTTGAAGGGTTTTTTTTTTTTCTTCTCTGTCTTCTGTTTCCTGGAGCTGCTTTATAGTTTCTCTACCACTGTGGACTCCTTTGTCATGAAGTGCTCATTTACCTCACCCACAGAAGGAAGCACCATTCCCTCCCAAGCATTGTAACTGTTTATTAAATGTCTGGGATGAACCACACTTTCGTCACCAGCCCACCCCAAGCTCACCCACCCATTCATGATGGCTTGTTGGAAAAGATAAGGGGTGGGGGCTCTGCTCCACAGAACTTTAGGGATTCAGTTTTCCTCCATCTAGTGACTTGAGTTACTCTGGGGCTTTGGAAATATCTACCCAGCCCACCACATGGATCAGGCATGTAGGGAAGCGGGAGCCTCTGTAGGGCTGCAAGAGCAGTTTGACCATTACATGTAAGCTCTGTCATAGAGTTTCCCTCCAGGCCACTGGAAGGGGCTGGACATAACGACCTGTCCATGTGACATGAACAAGCACAGATGATTCAGCAGGCATGTGTGGACATCCCGGCCCATGGTTCAGCTTAAATTGGATATCCAAGAGGATATAGAAGAAGCAAAAAATTCAGTTGTGGCACTCATGAACTACAGGTGCCCCAACACCAGAGGAAGAGCATTCCCTTGGGGTATAAGGCAGCTTAGCCTATCAGGAGAGCCCTTGTAAGAACGGTCTGCCCACAGAAAGACTTCAGCTCACTTGTCTCCGGTTATCACTCAGGAACGTTTTGTGTCAGTGAATGCAGATTGACTCCTTGTTAGCCTGGATTCAGGCTTTTAACAGAAACTTCCTCCTCTGCCACTTTCTCAAGTAGGCTGTCCCTCGGGGCTTGCTGATTCACGCTCACTCACACCTCTTGTGCTTTCTCTCCCACTGCTGAGTGGAGAGCAGAGCATGGGGAAGGTTTGAGCCCGTTTGCAGACACAGGGTCAGCAGTAGGACTAGGTGGAGCAGAAGGGCCCTGGTCTTATTTGGGCTTTTTGCTTCAGATATCCTTCACCACCGTGTAACTTTGGAAACATGGACCCTGCCTCTATTTCCATATTCTCTTTCCTGCAACCTTTAAAATAGCCTTTCAGAGCTGGGCATGGTGGCGCACACCTGTAGTCTCAGCGCTCGGGAGGCAGAGACTACATGGTGAATTCCAGGTCAGCCTGGAGACTCTGCTTCTCCTCCATTCACTCCAGCTCTGTAAGAGGTCACTTCACTCCTCAGTGACCAGGGGCCTCCTGCAGCTCTTCTTGGGTGGAGACTGAGGGGAGGACAGGCAGCTCCTGAGATGCCCTATGAATGTCCCACTCCTGTGTGGATCCTGATGCACAAGCAAACGCCACCATCACCCCTGCCCCTCTTCTACTAGGGTACAAGTTCAGGGTGTGCTGTCGCTTTGATGACCTGTGTCAAGAGCTGTCTGTCACTTCTTGCTTTCTTCTTTGCTCACACGCTCTGTCCTCTTTGTTTTAAATGCACTTTTTCTTTTTAATGAGCTACAGTCTTCAGATCAACCAGGAGGAGAAACAAGGGCCCTGGGAATATAGGAGTCCTTAGTCAATTATCTTAAATTAATGAGGCTAAGAAGGGAAATCAAGTTCATCTGTACAAATGAGCTTTGTGTTCTGGCTCTTGATGACTTAAATTGCAGATTATAATTAAATGCCCCAAGTAGGTGTGAAGTAGCTGCTGAGGTCTTTTTGACCTAAAAACTTCTCTGACCTTTGAACTAGCATAAAATTAGTCTCTAGTTAATCCTTTTTAAGAATTTCTATCTGCAGAGACTTCAGGATGCCTGTAACACAAACCACCCTCCCAAGAGAAGGGTGGGCAGGTGGAGTAGGCAGGGACCCAGCCTGAGGAGGAGAGAGGTAAGCGATGGATAGGTTTGAGGCCCCCCCTCTACTTGCGAGCAGGATGTCAGGATGTAGACTGGCATCTTTGTTACTGGGCCAGGAAGGGCAGTGGGGCAGAGAGCAGGGTCAAGAGACAAGGGTTCCTTCCTTGTGAAGTCATGCTAGTGTTACCTTTGCTTCTGGTCAGGGTGGGATGCAGCCTTCCATAATGAATGAGGATGATGGTCTAGGAGAGAGAAGACAGTTCCTCTCGGACAGTCTCTGTCCTGTGCTGTGCATGACTATAAATGGCTGTGATCAGAGCACAGGTAGGATATTTTCATTCACAGCACATGATGGAGAACTGACATACGTATTTCCTGTGCTGTCCTTGTTACAGTCGTTAGAAGAATTAACTATACTTATTACTGAGATGCAAACCCACGCTTGAGCAGCTCAGTGGATTGTCACTCAGACTAAGAAACAACATTCCTGGAGCTCCTGGCGCCCTCAGTCCTGTCCCTCCCTCCCTCTCCTGGCCACAGACTTGTTTGGCTTCTGCCCATGATGGACTCTTCAGTGCTTGGCTTTCCCTGAGTTGCTGGCGTGTCCTCCTACCATCTCTGGTTGGTGTCATCTCTCAGATCATATGCCTGTTGCTGCTCCTGTGCTCTGGTGAACATAAACATGCAACCCTGTTGCAGTTGCACCCTGAACTGTATCCCAGGGCAGCCCTATGTGCAGCTCCAGGAGAGACCGCCCGCTGTCCGGAGTGGCTGACCGTCTCTGCTCCCAGCGGCACCAGTTCCAGCACTGGGCATTGTCTGTCCTATTTAAACGGCAGAGTACCTTGTGGGTTTCTGTTGCTAGTTTGTGTGAGTTCTGGCTTTTAGGTTCATCATGTTCTTAGGAACTTCATGTTCGGTCAGCTCATCCAGTTTATGTTTTCCTACCTCTAGATTATGGATTTGGATATTCTCTGAAGAAATGAGACATGATCCCAAAGCAAACATGCCTGGTAAGGTCCTTCAGGGGCAGGGGTATGGACTGGAGACTGTTGAGGGGAGAGTCTGTTTTTTATTTTTATTTATTTTCAAGGAGAGAGAGAGAGAGAGAGAGAGAGAGAGAGAGAGAGAGAGAGAGAGAGAGAGAATATGGATGAAGGAGGGCACTACTGCAGACGAGCTCCAGATGCATGTGTCATTTTGTGCATCTGGCCTGAGGGGATATTCTTAACCAGACTAATGTTCATTACCTTGCTAAAGTCAGTTCCTTCTAGAGCCAGCAGGAGCTGTACACACAGGGTTGGACCAACTAGAAGCTCCTTCCTTTTGAGAGCATTGTGTGAGCTCCACGCTGGGCCAGGGCAAGCTCAGTCGGACTGGGCCTGTGGTGCTGTGTGTCCTCTCCCACCGCAGCATCTCCTTGGGTTAGGGTTAGACTGTCACTTGACACTTTGCAGAAACAAGACAAAAACACCCAGAAGTTTGTGTAACTCAGAGAAGGAAAAGCAGGTTAGGGCTTCAGTGTTCTGCCACACTGACAGGTGGGGTGGGTGGGAGTGGCCTGTGGGTGGCAGACGTCTTTGTGGAGTTTTTGTCCTTCTACTGGAGGCTGTGGTAAATTGATATAAGGTGGTAAGGAGTCTGTAAAACTCGCGACTAGAAGTGTAACAGAGCAACAAGAAAATCCTTGAAGCCATATGTTAAGATTCCATTGAATGTGGCATATTTTGGTTAAGGAGAACTTAATTTCTTTATGGAATCCCACAGCACACTGTGTTGGGGCGTGGCAGAAGTGACTAGAAGTGACTAGATGTCCCCATCAGATCCTGTGCTCTCTCTCAGTCATGCGCCTCTGACCAGTGTTTGCTCTTGTATTTCAGTGCTTCTGCTACCTTAGGACCTGGTGACAGCACTTCCCGGGACACATCCTCACCAATGACATCATGACAGCAAGGGAGCACAGCCCTCGCCATGGAGCCAGGACCCGTGCAATGCAGCGGGCTTCCACCATTGATGTGGCGGGTGACATGTTGGGCCTTTCTTTAGCAGGTAAGCCTCGCAGGACCTACACTGGACCCCTGGTTACAGGCTCTCAGCATGCAGGCGCTACACTTTAGCTGTTCTGAGAGGGCCAGGCCTGCCGATGGGGCACCCAGGGGACAGGTGTGGGAGAGAGGGGGGACTTTCTTCCAACCATCCTTCTGGTAGGAAATCAGGCGGGGCAGCCAGTCCTCTGCCTGGGAGCTCATATGCCTGGTCCCTTTTTTCCAGCTTAGGTAGGTAGGTACCTACAGGCTTCTGTCAGTCGGTAACATGAGATGTCCCCAGGGCCAGTTTGGCAAGTGCCTTGACCAGAAGAAAAGCCCTTTCTACTGTAAGCCTGTGGTTGATCTTAGGGTCAGAGAGTTCATCAGAATTTCAGAAGCAAACTGTTTGAAAAGTAGAATCATCTACTATATTTTGAGGTGGTATATTAGAGTGGTTTTTATTTTTTACATTAAATCTAAAAGCTTAGAAAGGTTTATTAAAGGCAACTTTTCTATAATTTCTCTTCTGTTCAGGAAATATACAAGATCCAGATGAGCCCATTCTAGAATTCAGCTTAGGTAGGTATCTTTCTGTTGATTTTTCGTTGTTTGTTTACAAAAGGGTGACATGAAGAACACACCACAACCCTGCCACTGGCGCTGCTTGTCTCCAAGGCCTTGCTGCCTCTGTTATTGCTGAGGTATTTGTGGTACCAGGTCGTGATTCCTGAGGGCTTCAAGGAACCCAGAGGCTGGGTCTGCAGGGCTCCTGTCTCCTGAGCAGGATCTGCCCTCCATCTGGGGTGCACTTGGGTCCTGTGGGAACCGGGGAACAGGGATATTTGCTCACCCAGAGCTGCTGCACAGCTAGACGGTCCTTCTGGGAGAGGAAGGAAGAAGGAAACTGGGCTTAAGGCTCTGCGTTGTGCTTCCCTACCATGTGAGTTTAGCTGACTCTGCTCCTGTAGAAGGTGGTAATGAAACCTGTATCCACCCTTTTCAGAATCAGGTGGGAGAGGGCACCGAAGAGTGGATTCGGATGTTCAGGGCCAGAGCTGAAGAAGGTTGCTGTCAGTGTGGTTTGCTTGGGAGCAGGTGGCTGATGGCTTTGTCCTGTAGTGCACCCTCTGTAGGGCCCACACTCTCGCTCTTCTCCCCTCACCCACCCTTAAGGGAGGTCACCATTGGCTGGTAGTATCGCATAAAAGAGGCACCTTCAGGAAGTCAGATAATCAAAATCATAGTCCCAGCTATCCTAAACTGTAACTGGAGATTTCCGGCAAAAGCCCTGGTTCCAAGAGTCTCAGAGGCCTAGGTTCTCAGGAGGCTGAGGCAGGAGGATCGCTCAAGTTTGAGGACAGCCTGGGCTATATAATGAGTTCAAGGTCAGACTCGGGTACATAGAAAACCCTATCTCAAAAAAAAAAAAAAAGACAAGTAGTTGTGAAAATCAGAATAGAGATTTTTTTTAAAAGTTCCATAATTATAGACATTAAACTGTGATACTTCCCTCCCATGCCCACTTTTCCCCTTTCAAGTCCTCCCTCCTTCATATCCCCTCCCCCTCTCAATTAGTCTCTAGTTTGTTTCGATGTCATCATCTCAGAAAAGAGATTGTTACCAATGTGCACTGGGACTAGGCTCTAGTGACCCTGAGTTTGTCTTGAGGGTAATGACATGAATGTTTGGTTTAAATAGAGGAAGAGTTGGGGCAGAGGGCAAGAAACATGCATAATTGTACAGTCCTCTTCAAAGTGCAGTCTGACCATTTCTGGCTTTCCAAGGCTGGTGGTAAGAAGTCCTTAGTGCTTTAGGGGGTGAGCTTATTCCAAGAGCTGCCGTTCCTGGAATCCAAGGGGAATATAGGTTTTGAACAACAACTAGGAACCTTTAGATATCATTAGGGAGTCTGAAACAGGACATTGTAAACAAGCTAACAGTAAGATGGCTCAGTTACTCTTATCCTTGTACCTTTACCCTTAAAGGGGAAGGAAGATATGTCACCTACTTGCAGAAGTAAGCAGATGACCTAAAATAAAGCAAGGGAGACAGAGGTAAAATGAAGGCTAAGGTGCTAGGCTTTATCCTGCTTTAGTTACCTGTGAAGAACTCGCCTGCATTTTACAAGTTTACAGTTTCTCGATAACAATAAACATTTCCAAATACCTCATTATCTTAATCACACCAAACATCAAGACATAAAAAAAACAGTAGTGAAAACACTCAGCATTGAGACAGTTTTAGAACCTTAAGAGGCAGATGAAAAACTGGTAAATAGGAGAGAGGAATATAGCACCTTCCTTGAGGCCAAAGCAGATTGACCTGGAGACACTAGGGATGATTAGGAGACAGAAGCAAGGAGAGTTTGTATAAGGAGGAGTTTGAGTTCAGGTTTTCCCTTTAGTCTATAGGGACTGCAGTGTTATTCCTCAAGAAATTTAGAAGCAAAGAGACTCTGGGCCAGGTCTTTAAGCACAGAGAAGAGCAAATGAGGGGTCAGACAAAACCAGGGGTTGAGTGAGTGTTTTTTATAAGTAAGAAGATTCCTACACTCTTCAGCCTTGCTCTCATCATCATTCTGCCAGGCATATGCCTCCAGTCAGGAGGTTCTTCCACTATAGACAGTAAACTGATAGCTCCCTCAAAAAAAATGAAGGCTCTGGGACCCATCAGGAAGCAGCCAGGCAGACTCTGGGGTGGAGCCCACCTGCCCTGCTCTGTACACAGAAAGATTCTGCCCAAATGGTAATTACAACTTTATTCATAATAGCCGCCACTGGAAACAAATCAAATTTCTGTCAGCAGGGAGCTTAATAAGAGGAGTCCGACTCAGAAGGAAACGAATGAACAACTGCCATACGCAATCACATTGATGAATCTGGAAAGCATTAGGCTTAGTGAAAGGAAGGAGTAGTTCAGAGCAGGCTCTGTGTTTAGTTTTATTTGCATGAAACTTGAAAGATAAATCTGTAGTAACAGAAAGAAGGTTGGTGGTGGGTGGTTGTTGGGTCTGGAGTGAAGACCGACTTGAAAGCAGAAAGGAAGTGCTTTGGGCGATGGAAATGTTCTAGATCTCAACTGTCCTGTGGCTATATGGATATAGACACTTGTCAAAACTCATTGGTGGGCTGGGAGATGGCTTGTCTGCAGAGCCTAGTGACCAGAATTCGATTCCCCAGAACCCACGTAGAGCCAGATACACAAAGTGGCACATACATCTGGAGTCTGTTTACAGTGGCTGGAGGCTCTGGTGTGCCCATTCTCTCTGTGTCTCTTCTATATCTCTTTGCTTACAAATAAAATATTTTTAAAAACTCATTGGTAACTGGCCACCTAAGATGGGCATGTATCATGACACATTTATGACTAATGGGCACACCAGAGCCTCCAGCTGCTGCAAACAGATTCCAGATGCATGTGCTACTTTGTGCATTTGGCTTTATGTGGGTACTGGGGAAGCAAAGTTGGGTTGTTAGGTGTTGTAGGCAAGTGCCTTAACTGCTTAGCCATTTCTCTAGCCCAGATTATTAAACACTTTTGAAAAAAGCCAAGAAAGAAAGGTTTATACATAGGGGAATTTAAAACTAAAAGCAATAGCAACTGTCCCTGAGGAGGCACAGATGCTTGATATGCTAGACAAAGACTTTCAGTCAACTATGATATGTATTTTCAAAGACTAAAGGAAACCATATCTAAGTGCTTACAATTACTGTCTTCCACATACAAGTGGCTGTGGTATTCACGATCTCACAGTGGCTGAGGCTACTACGTATATAAGTCCTGCATAATAGCAGGAAAAAATGATATCAAAATAGAAAAGAGACTTGTTAGGGATCCAGTGGAGAGAAGATTCTGGAACAGGGAAAGTGGTGGCAGGGGATTATGATCATGGTTTGTTGTTTGTATATATGGAAGTTGTCAATAAAAAGAGAAAGAATTAGCATAGTTGGATCCAATCTGAAGAAAAGAATGAAGAAAAATGAACGATTTCAGAGATTCCTGGGACAATGTACATTTAATGAGAGTTCCAGAAAGAGCGTAAAAAGAAGGGGAAAGAATATTTGAAGAAACAGTGGCCAAACACTTCCTACATTTGATGGAAACATCTAAGGAGCCTGGTGAGCTCCTAAGTAGACTCAAGAGAGCACGTCCTGGTTCATCATAATTAAATTATTGGAAGGCAAGGAAAAGCAGAAACAAAGAAACTAGACTACTTTGTACTAGAGTCTATAAATAAAGTACTAGCATTTTTCCTAGGGGAAAAATGGAGTTCAGCACTGGAGAAAAATGGAGTTCAGCACTGGACATGGTATGGCTCTGATGTTTATCCCAGAGTAACCAAAGAAGTAACCCATGAGTTGTATTTACCTGGTGAAAGAGAGGGAGAAGGGGAAAACCAAGGACAGGGAAGGAGAGGGGGAAGGGGAAGGCTGAGGAGGGGGAAGGAGAAAGCTGAGAAGATGGAGAGAGGGAAAAGGAAGGTGAGAAGAGGGAAGGAGAGGGGGAAGAGAAAGGAGAGAGGGAAGGAGAAGAGGAAGGGGAAAGAAGAGAGGGAAGGAGAGGAGGAAGGGGAGGGTGAGTATAGGGAACAAGTCTCTTCTTAATTTAAATGGAGCAAGTGAACATTTTTATTTCCACATGAATCCTACTTAAAGAAGTAGTGGTTATAGTTCTAGTACCTGGTGAGGTGAAGCCGGAGGATTGCCGTGAGAGCAAGGCCAGCCTGGGCTCCTGAGTGAGGCCATATCTCAAAACACAAGACAATTATTTTTACTAATGAACTTTCATTTTCCATGTATTATTATTAATTCCAAGGTGAACCTTTTTCACATTTTATTACCTCTTAAAAAGGAAATGTCATACTATCAATACCATATTATAGTTGCATTAACCGTGAACTTTTTTTACCCTTCGTGTGTGTGTGTGTGTGGGGGGGTGCTACCTCACATGAGGTCCAAGTTCCTCAAGGTGTCTCCCAGTGCCTCTACCTATTAACAGGATCTCTGTTGTTTTGCTGCTGAGAGTTCCAGACTAGCTGGTCCACAACCATGAGAGTATCCTGACCCCACCTCCCTCCGCCTGCATTGGCGTCCTTCCTGCTTTATGTGGGATCCAGCCTCCAGCCCGTGCTCTTAACCAGGGAGCCGTCCCTCCAGCCCTCATGTTTTCTATCAGGGAACAGGCTAGAGTCAGGGTAATGTGTTCTTTGTTTCTATGGGTCATTTCTGTGATTGAGTTGTCTCAGGCACAGTGGATTTCAGAGGTCTAGTATGACAGATTTTTTTAACTGAAGTGGTTCAAGATATTCTTAGTTCTGAAAAGTAACATTTTGATAATCATTTATTTGATATCAGTCTCAGAAGGAAAATAAGTGAATAGTGACTTTTAAAAGAGTTTTGTATATTTTGCAATAGGGGTTTCATTGATTCTAGCATGCATCCATATATCATTCGTCAGGACTCATGGGACACCTGACACGTCCACAACCTCCAGGAGCTACAACCTCCTGGGATGTAAGCCCATGAGCCTCCAGTGTTGGCGCTGGGCTCTGTTGCGCGGACATAAAACAGCGTATGTATGGACTTAATGGTCTTCAAGAAGGGCGAAGTGAAAGGGAATGATAAAAATGAAATTTTAAACTCACCTCCATGACAGCTGTAGTGTGACCATCTCATCCCTCTGAAGTGTCGTTTTAGACCTTCTTTGGGTTTGTTTGGAGCAGAGAATGAGAGCGTGGTCCCGATGGATCCATTTCCCCATCTTCTCTCCATAGCTTGCAGTGAGCTGCACACTCCTTCGCTAGATCGCAAACCAAATAGTTTTGTCGCAGTGAGTGTCACCACCCCTCCGCAGGCGTTCTGGACGAAGCATGCGCAGACGGAGATCATTGAGGTGGGTGATTTGTGGCCCTGGCCACGTGGTGGGGGTAGGGGTGCTGTCCAGTGCCTGCACACCTTCAGCTGCGTTGTATTTCCGCGAGCTGCTGCTCTGACACCTGCCACATCCCTTACAGTGAGCCAACTCTCCTCTCAGGGGGATATTTTTGAGCTGTGATCCTATAAAGTTAACTTTTAAGAGATGAAGACCTAATTCTTTCTTGTGACTTCCAACTTTTAGAGAACTGTGCTCATTATTAAAGCTTAGAAGAATATTACCTATATTAACCAACCTTTTGCTGGGACATACCTATTTTTTTTGGCTCATGTTGCATGTTCTCTCTCTCTCTCTCTCTCTCTCTCTCTCTCTCTCTCTCTCTCTCTCTCTGTCTCTCTCTCTTTCTCGTTTATGGTGTTTCAAGGTAGGATCTTGCTCTAGTCCAGGCTGACCTGGAATTCACTATGTAGTCTCAGGGTGGCCTCAAACTCTTGGCGATCCTCCTACCTCTGCCTCCTGAGTGCTGGGATTAAAGGTGTGGCCGCCATGCCTGGCTTCATGCTTACTATTTACTTAAATTAATTGATATAAATTCACCCAAGGAAATTTACAAAATCCTTTTAGATAATTGAGTACAGTGTATAAGTTATGCTTAAGCATAGTGTAAGTTACTAAGTATAGGTTGCTTTGGGTCTCTCAGAAATTTGATTCCAAGTTCAGGTTCAACATCATGAGTTCTGAGCATTTGTTGAGCACTGCTAACAAAAAACGAACAAACAAACACAAAAACAGTGCTGGACGATGATACAGACACCAGAGGCACATTCCCTTGGGGTTTCCCAGACTGGCAGAAATGCATGTGGCCACTTCTGTCCAGAGCAGTGCATGGACAGTGTTAGAGTAGCAAGGCCAGGTGAGTGCAGGAAGCAGGGAACCCTCCAGCAGGCTTCCTGGGAGGGGCTTCTGGAAGCTTTGCCTCAGCAGGTCTAGATTGGGCCTAGACACCCGCATTTCTTACAGCTTGCAGGTAAAGCCCTGTCTGGGGACACATGGCCAGGGGGCTTGGGGTTATGGCAGAGTAAGTAGGTTGAACAGGCCTTTTGCCATGGGGTCACAGGATCAGTTCTGAGTCTGAGACTTGTCTTGGGGAGTGATGCAAGACCTGACCTTGGCAGAGGAGGAATGGAAGAAAGGCTGTATGAGATGAGGTTCTGGAGGGAGCACTTGCAGGAGCTTCATGGTCATTAGATCATCTGTTTGCCAGAGAAGGAGGCAGCAAAACTGAACCCGGGTTTAGCCTGCTAGACAGAGCCAGAGGTGGCCCTCACAGGAGGGATGGTCCACAGCAAGCTCCCAAGGAGGGTCTGTCCTGAGATTTGGAGCTCCGGGAGAACCCAGCCAGGGCCCAGACATCACTGCAGGTGTGCACATGGCTTCGTAATCATGGAGGCCAGTAGCAGCTTGGCTTGTTAGGACCCTGGACCCCCAACTCAAAAGAAGACTCTGACCAAATCTCCTATGCAACACGCAAAGGGTTTTATTAAAAGTAACCAGGCATGCCCAGGCCTCAATGCATATCCATAGCAAGACAGAGGCAGTGAGCCCAGAGCCAAGTTTGAGCAGAGCTTATATAGTTCTAAAAATGCACACTATAATTTGGGGAATTTTACAGGCTTTTCCATTAACCAGAGCATATGCACATTCCTTCCATATCTATAGAACCCATTGGCCAGGCCATTCTCAGTATTTACCGTGTTTAACCACAGAGGCAAGATTACAGGGAAACAAAGGCAAGGTTATAGGAGCAGGGGGAGGTGGGGGAGGCGCATACCAACATACTATTCTGGATTTACTTTTTTACTTTCTTTTACTAATAATTAGCTCCCTCTTGCCTTGAGATTTTTTATTTTAATTTTAATTTAACTCTAACAGGCTGAGGTAGTTAGCCACTGACGAGAAAGAGGGTTAGAGTATAGCAGGGCTTTGGGGGGCCAGGCTAAGCTGCCAGAAAATAGTTAGCTGCGATCTAGAAACTAGCAGCTGGTCCTAAAATAGTGTCAGTCTTAATGATTCCTAAGAGGATCCTGGAAGTAGCAACTTACAAATTCATTTCTTCTTTTGTCTGCCTGTATGTACATCTGAAAGAGTAGTCCAGAGTAGTAAGTTTAAAAACCTAAAGTGGACTTTGAACTTACTTCAGTTTAACAAATTCTTCGGAGCCAAGGCACAGCTGCTGGGAAGGACTAGTTGGTTGTGTCTGAATTGGTGAAGATATACGTCAGACTACATTTTCTTGTTTTAGAAAGCAGGGTTGTTTGTTTGCTTCTGTGCATCTGCTTAAGCTGCCATTAGCATTTGTGCCGAACTAAACTAACTAAGCCAGTAAAAATGTTAGTTTCTGAAATATCAGTATATTTCAAAAAAGCTACTTTAAAAAATACAAACCTTTTTTTTTTTTTCCTGTTCTAGGGAACCAACAATCCGATATTTCTAAGCAGCATTGCCTTCTTTCAAGACTCTCTTATCAATCAGATGACACAAATCAAACTGTCTGTGTACGACGTCAAAGATAGATCTCAGGGAACAGTTAAGTAACATGCCGTTTGTGAGAGGTGAACACAGATCGGTTGTACTACCTGCTCATGAATTAACTCATCTTTAAACATGTTTGACTTTGGGAATTTTCTTTTTGAACACTGTTATTGGGCTCCTGAGATGTGTTTTGGGAACCAGCTGACTTCCTTGGGTTGTGGTAATTGGACTACAGGCAAAAAAAAAAAAAAAAAAAAAAAAAAAAGTATGCTAACGCTGTCTCTGTCCCTTCTCTTCCTCAGATGTATTTACTGGGCTCCGGAACCTTCATTGTCAAGGATCTGCTCCAGGACAGGCATCACAGATTGCACCTGACACTAAGGTTGGCATTTTGTTTCCTTCCTTTTCAAGGGACAAGGAGAGGCCCTATCTCCTATTTTGAGAGGACTCACAACCCCTTCCAGAGAGGCGTGATGGTGCCTGCTAAGGAGATGCAGGATGAACACTCAGCAAGGGCCTGCAGCTCCCAGAACCCAGGGAGCAGGAAAGCAAGGCAGTCACTCCTCTGCTTATCAGGATGCATTGCTTGTTTCAGGTCTGCAGAGAGTGACCGTGTAGGTAACATCACCGTGATTGGCTGGCAGATGGAGGAGAAGTCAGACCAACAGCCCCCTGTGACCCGGTCTGTGGACACTGTCAACGGGAAGGTGAGTAGGCGCCTTCCTCATCTCCTTCAGAGAGTACCACAGGACTGTCTTCATGGCTTATCCTCTGATCCCTAGGGCTACTCCGGTCCTCCCCAGGCATGACTCCTGGCCTTGAGCCGGCCTCTGAGCCCTGTGCCCTGGAGGCAAGCTCTATGGGGCAGGAACTAGAGAATAAGAACTTGGTTGGAATCTGTGTGTGGGGGGGTAAGGGGTCTCCCATTATATTCCTAAATGAAATGTCCCCCAGGAATGCCCTGCATGTCTCCCTCTTCTCAGGACCCTCCCTTCTCTGTCTCCTGTCTCCAACTGTCCCACACAGTCACCCAGACCCTGTGTTCTCAAATAAGAATTCGAATTAAAGAACCCAACACTGTCAAGGAGGCATTGTAAAATAAAAAAATACTTCATTTTACCTAAAATCAGCTCTTAGAGTAGTCTAGAAATAACCTGTCCTTTTTGACTCTGATGCCAGAGCCCAAAACACAAAACAAGGTAAAACAACTCGGAAGACACGCCCGTGAAGAAAACTAGGCCTGTGTGGAAAATGTCCAGTTCCTGGGAGAACGGATGGGTGTGGCTGGGGCTCTGTCTGAGTTTTCTTGTGCTTTTCTGTATGTGTTATCAGATGGTTCTGCCTGTTGATGAGAGCTTGACCGAGGCATTGGGAATCCGATCCAAATATGCTTCCTTGCGGAAAGACACTTTACTGAAATCGGGTAAATGGCTTCCTCCATTGGTTCTCCTGGCACTCGAATGAGTGCCACTCGGGCCGTGGCTACCCTTTCTTCCCCGCCTGCTGAGACCACCACAGCCACGCCCTGCTTGTCACCTGTCTCTGTGCCATCTTTGTGGGGCACTTAGTTAGTGACACCCTGATAGAACGTGGCCCTGCCTTTCGCTCCTTCCTGTTTCAGGCTGGCTTTATGACGGCTGTCCTCCCCAGCTCCTTGTGTTTTTAGCGTTAATTCCATTTTCTTTCCTTTTTTTAATAGTTTTTATTGACAGCATCTGTAATTATAGACAACAAACCATGATAATTCCCTCCCCTTTCCTCCCCATCTTAAAGCTCCCCTCCTTCGAATCCCGCCCCTTCCAGGTAGTCTTTTATTTAGGTGTCCTCATCTCTTCCTCCTATTATGAAGGTCCTGCTTAGGCGGTGTCAGTCACTGCGAGAGCATGAATATCAAGTCTTGGGAACGGTGTGTCGGGCACAGTCACAGGGTTTGGCTTAAGTGTTTTAAGTCCCTCAAGAAGAACAGGCTTAGGGCACCAGCATTACTGAGGACCTGGACAGGGGACCCAGAGGGATGGGTCTATGGCCAGCTCTCCCATCTCCTTAACTTTCCCACCTCAGTGTTTGGTGGCGCCATCTGCCGCATGTATCGGTTCCCAACCACTGATGGCAACCACCTCCGGATCCTGGAGCAGATGGCAGAGAGCATGCTGTCCCTGCACGTGCCCCGGCAGTTTGTGAAGCTCCTGCTGGAAGAAGATGCAGCTAGGTGAGGTCACATGGAGAAGACGGCCACCATCACCCCGTCACGTGTCACATCCTTTAGAGATGTGCAGACTTCAGACCCATCCCCCACCGCCAGCTAACTTGCCAAAGCCTCTTTGGTCATCTGTCTCAGATTTCACAGGCAGTGTGCTTGAAGCCCCAGGGCCAGGGCTAACACCAGCACCTCTTCCCTTTCCTGCCCCCTTTCCCTCCTTTCTCTCATTCTTCAGAAAGTTAGCTATCTTGTCATTCTCTGGTCAGAGCTGTCCAGAGGTCAGGCTACAGAGACTGTGCTCCTGAAGGAGAGTGTGCCCCTTCCAGGCGCTGTGGTCCACAGTAAGTTTCCATCCTCCTCATCAGGCCTGCGGTGCAGGGAAGGCAGAGAGGTGGTTCAGGCCTGCGCACTCTGTCTCTTGTTTGACTTAGACTGTCGTTTTTTTCCACTGTTTGGTCTAAATCAGTGTTGATCATCAACACCATATAACGCAAGCATCAAAGAGAACAAGGCCTTGGCCACAGTAACCAACCTTTCACCTATGACCATGCAGGCAGCTCTAATCAACGCAGGAAACGAGGGAAAGGAAGATGAGGATTAATGGGGGAGAAGAAAGGTCTCTGCAGAAAGGGGAGGGGAGAAAAGTGGGGGTTGCAGGAGATAAGAGCAAAATGCCTACATGTATGAAAATGACAAAAATCGAAAACCAAAAAAAAGAAAAAATATAAAGTTAAAAAAGAAAATACATCAAGAATCCTACTGTTCTAAAAAAAGAATTCTACTGCTCTAATATACCTATTTTAATTTTTAAACTGAAAAATTCAAATTCTGAGAAAAATAAGACTAATACAGTGAATACCTTTCACCCAAATTAACAGTCAGTATTTTGCTACTTTCCTTTTCTCTATATATACACATATTTTTGCTATAATCTTAATTTTTAAGTCTTGCCAGGCGTGGTGGTACACACCTTTTTTTTTTGTTGTTGTTGTTTAGTTTTTTTGGTTTTTTGAGGTAGGGTCTCACTCTAGTCCAGGCTGACCTGGAATTCACTATGGAGTCTCAGGGTGGCCTTGAACTCATGGTGATCCTCCTACCTCTGCCTCCTGAGTGCTGGGTTTAAAGGCGTGCGCCACCACGCCCGGCTAGACTGCTATGAGTTTGAGGCCAGACTGGGATGACAGAATGAGTGAGACCCTACCCCAAACCCACCCTCCAGAAAAGGTCTTTATTTGCATGTGTTTACATAGTTACATTCTGCATTTTCAGTTTCCATGTTGTACTGTGTGTCATTACCTGGAAGAGCTGCTCCATGGTACAGGGCTTTGGTTGTTAGCAGCACTGTGCTTGCCCTTGATGCGGGCACCAGGGGTGGTCAGAAAGGGAGGACAGGAAGCTGCTCCCAGCAGTGCCAGTGTGTTGGTGTACCTGATGTTGCTGAGGGGAAGACAGCCATGCCTCATGGCAGCTGCTCACACATCTCCAGTCCCCTCGGTTCTGGAGGACCTGCTAAGACGCGGGCAGACTCTGCCAGTGCCTGAGTGGCGTCTGCAAGGTTACCAGGATGCCTCACATGGCACAGCCTCTCCACCAGCTTCCCTCCTCTCTGCATTGCCATTCCCTCGAACATTCAACTGAGTCTCTAGAAAAAGCTTCTCCATAGTTCCCCATGTGGTCAGGGATCCGTCTTTCTGCTCCTTGAGTGCCCTCTAGGCTGGCAGTATGACCGCTGGCCTGGCCTGCTGGAGTACCAGTGCTCTGTCATGTACATCTTGTTCTCCTGGTCACACCTCTGGGCCCTCTCCAGGGAGGTGAGCCAGCCCCTAATGTATATCTTGATTGTAGAGTCTGTGAGCTGGAGGAGTTGGGTGAGCTGTCTCCTTGTTGGGAGAGCCTCCGACGCCAAATTGTCACCCAGTACCAGACAGTCATCCTAACCTACCAGGAGAACCTGACTGACCTCCATCAGTACAAAGGTGGGTATAGTCCTGTCCTCTGGGGTGTGTGCATGTCCCCCATTCATAGCCAGAGATCTGGAGCCCAGGGCTGCTCATGCACTCTCTCTGGTACTCTTGAGTGGGATTTAAAATCGATTCTCATGTAGGTGTGAATTCTCTCAGCTATGGAGTTTTCAGATCTTAATTCAAGAGACAATCAGTGAACACAGGGAGGAGGCCTCTGTGGGTTATATGCTAAACGACCACTATAGGATGAAATTTCAGGGAGGTAAAAATCACAGATTATGATTGTTCATGTAATATCTTCATCTTGGCCTTACCCCACGGTAATCAAAAGGGTTTAGGCCATTTGCCTGAGACAGTGCAGTTTTCTAGACTTTTTTTGGTTTAAATATTCAGTGTTACTTTTACTAAACACATAAATTGTCAGAGTGGAGCTCTGTTTTAAGACTCAAAAAAAGGTTTTCTTGCCTTTTTTTATTTTTCTCATGCTGGGAATCAAACCTAGGTCCTTGTTATGCTGGGCAGACAAGCATCTACCACTGAGCTATATAAGCCCTGAGCTTTTATTCTTGAAAACTTCCATTTGAAACATTCACAGGGCAGACTTTGAAGATTCTTCTTATCTCATTCTACTTTTATTCCAAGTGGAATGAAGTTTTTGTTTTATTTATTATTTATTATTATTATTATTATTACTTTTTTTGAGGTAGGGTCTTGCTCTAGCCAAGACTGACCTGGAATTCACTATGTAGTCTCAGGGTGACTTTGAACTCACTCTGATCCTCCTAGCTCTGCCTTCCGAGTGAGTGCTGTGATTAAAGATGTGTGCCGCCATGCCTGCCTTTCTCTTTTTTTAAAATTTTAACTTGTATTTATTTATTTCCAAGCAGTGGGGAGGGAGGGAGAAAGGGAAGAAGGGAGTGAGGGAGAGAGAGAGATTGAGAGAGAGAGAGAGAGAGAGAGAGGGAGAGAGAGAGAGAGAGAGAGAGAGAATGGGTGTGCCAGGGCCTCTAGCCACTGCAAATGAACTCCAGGTGCATACACCACTTTGTGCAGCTGGCTTTATGTGGGTACTGGGGAATTGAACCCAGGCTGTTAGGCTTTGCAAGAAAGCACCTTAACCACTGAGCCTTCTCTAGCCCCTGTTGTTTTATTATTAATCACCTTACTCTTTCAAGTTATTCTTTATCTTTAGATTCTCCTCCCCCTCTACATAATCTATGTTATATTTTAAGGAAAATCAAGAGACCTGATTGTGATTTTGACACAGAACATGGGAACCTGTCCATTAACTTGGTCAAATATAGATATGACAAGACGGTGGCGCATGGGGTGATTTTGAGCTTCAAGAACGGTTCTCAGTGCATTGATAGGAGAATGGCAGCATTTGCCTGAAGGAACAAGGCACTTCCCTGTGCTGGATAGATGCTCCCGAGAAAGTTGAGTTTTCAGGTTCAAATAGAGCTTCTCATACGTCAAAGGCATCCTCCAAGAATCTTGTTAAAAAAGGTCTGGGACTGCATTTCCTACAGTATTGCAGGCCACCCACACTGCTGGTGTGAGGGCCACAGCATGGGTCCCAGGCTCTCCTGTGTCAGAACACAAAATGCACAGATGTGGATCTGCAGTCTGCTTCCTGGGAATATAAAGTTAATTTTTTTCAGAGGGTGGACTGTTTATTTCTCCGCTCACCTGATTGCCATTTTAATACACAATCCCATTGTTTGGTAGATATGTGATTGTCCGGTTAGTTTTAGATTCTGGGTTGTGACAATAGAAATAAGACTGTGGCTACCAGTTACAAAGCATTATCCAATCTTAACAGCAAGCATACCCAAGGGAACTTCCTGTAGTGTGTTGCAAAAACCTGGAATCCGTGCTGAGTAGCACTGTTCATCTTGATGAGCAGACCTTTTCATCGCTTTTCAGAATTGAGATGCATTCTTCTAGGCAAACCCGTGCCTGAGGTCTTGGGAGAGTCTCTGGCCTGGATCCATGGATTTTTATAATGGTGCTGGTGTAGCAGTGCTGAGTATCACATCTGTATGTCAGCCAGAGTCATGGGAGGCCCAGCCTCTCTGCAATCCCAGCAGCCTGCCTTTCCAAACTGCTTCTCCCTGCCTCCAAGCACCACCCTAGCACCCAGAGCTAGACTCCCAGCTTCTCTCCAACCCTCTGTCTGGAATGGCCAGTGGGGATTTTTCTAGTCACTGTTGAGACATACCTGCTTTCTTGTGGTGTCCTGCACTTCTGGCTGCTCATGTTCATGTGAGCATGTTCCATGTTCCATGCCACAGGTCCTTCGTTTAAAGCAAGCAGTTTGAAAGCAGACAAGAAGCTAGAATTTGTTCCTACAAACCTGCACATACAAAGGATGAGAGTCCAAGACGACGGAGGGTCAGGTACTCACGTATTCCATTCTCTCTGCTTGCTTGCTTCCAGAGTTGCCTATATCTGCTCCATTGGTTTGCTGCTTGCTAACACAGAGAAAAAGCACATTCCAAGGACTTTCGAAGGTTCTGAGTTAGGGATGCAAGTGAGCATTTAGCTTCAATCCATGTGATTCCACCTTGAGACATAGGCCTGCTCCAGCAAGCCCTCTATGGGCCCAGGAATTAGGGAACCAGAAGCTGCTTGGATGTGGATTAGGTGGTCCCAGAGTGCTGTGCATATTGCTATAGCCAGCTAGTCTGCATGCCTGACCTGTTGTAACGGAGTAAAGCTTTCTGTCACTCAGATCAGAACTACGACGTCGTCACCATTGGTGCTCCAGCAGCACACTGCCAAGGTTTTAAGTCAGGAGGTCTCCGCAAAAAGCTGCACAAATTTGAAGAGACCAAGAAACAGTAAGTGGAAGGAGGGAATTTGTGGTCCTTGTACACCTGTCTGATGCTTCCCAGTTAACAAAACAGTCAGTGAAATTGCAAAAACATCCAGCCATCTGAGCTGCTTTTGCGTGGCTGGAAGAGCTGCTGTCTGTCTGCGTGTGGCTGAGCTGGGTGGGTGATGAGGTCACCTCATTAGTGGTCCTATGCCTTCAAAACAAGTAGCAAACTGCAATCCGCCTTGGAGTGGTGCCTCAGGCAGCAGCCTGCCCTGCATGCACCTTCTGCAAGCTAACTTCCCTTAGAGTCCTTGGCCAGATGTGTGAAGCCTGGGGCACTCTGTGTCCTTCCTTGAAGGATAGTGGTGGTAAGCTACTAAGTTGCCCAGGCTGGCCTTTAACTTGCTGAATAGCTCAGGCTGCCCTCAGATTTGTAGTCCTCCTGCCTCAACCCTGAGTAGCTGGGATTACAGGACTGTGCCACCAGATCTGGTGAAATGTAAATGTATCAAGGCAACAGGTGTGAGAAGTGGAGATGATCCTATAAAGTCTTTGGACAAAAGTCTGAGCTAGAGGAAGTAGCATAGAGGCCTCAGATTGGGGAGAGCCGAGAGTTGGGTGTGATTTTAGGCCGCTAGGGAAGATGCACACGTGCTAGGTGGGCAGAAGAGAAGAAACGCTGGTGGGGTTCTGGAGATGGGGGCCAGGACTAAGCAGGTTATCCCTGAAGAGACAAGAGGAGCAGGTGGTGGGATTGCAGAGCAGTTTTGAGGTGGAAGAAACAAGCTGCAGTGTCAGTGGAATGCCTCTGCCAAATGTGCTCTTGAAAAGTTTGGACTTAATTAGTGAGGATGGAATGGCTTGAGAAGCAAGAAGCAAAGGCCCAAGACTCCTGGAGGTGAGGGAAGGGGAGCCTTAGCACAGAGAGGGAGCTGGTTGGCATTGACTAGTTCTGCTGCCATGACCAGAAGCCAGGACACCGCAGGAGAAGGTTGACGTGGATTGGGGCAGGAAGAGTGAGGGCGGTTAGAGCTGTGGCTCATCAGCAGCCCAGAGCGTCTCGGAGAAAGAAGAGGATGCAGCTGACAGGGGAGGTTAGGTGGCTCTATGAGAAGTCACCCTGTGACGCCGTGGCTCAGGCTACTCCGGGCCAGCCCAGAGCCACGGGAACTGTGGGTTGAGGGAGGAGAAGCAAGGAAGGGCTAGGGTCCACAAAGGCTCTGGAGGATTCTCTGTCCTGGGACAACGGACTTCACCTTGAATCAACCAGCTAGCTAGACTTGCCTCAGCAGTCATGGTTCCCAGCTTCCTTTGGGGGAACATAGCTGCACACATGAGCTAAAGTGTGTGTCTGTTGCACCATTGCTTGTATGGAGAGAGCGGGTTCTCAGGTGGCAGGCAGGGGGCCTTGAAGGAGAAAGCTTGTTCATTCCGGGTACCCGAGTGTCCTTGTCCCAGAAAAGTTGCAGTGGTGATTTCACACATTATTTCAAAATGTATTTCCCCAAATGCCTCTTGATTGTTTTTCACATATAAAATAAATATTTTCATGTGATTTTGTATGACTATTGTAAACCGCTTGCAGTCAGGGTTTTCTCTGAATCGGATGAGCTGCGCCCTTAGTGCGATGTCTCCTGGTCGTGAGCCCCACACTTACTTCAGAGAATATTAAGACACAAGTTTAACTTATCCCTGTAGTCATGGCTTTAACGAATTGTTTTAAGTATTTTGATAAAAAAATAACTTGGCTTTAATTTCTTGGTTTTGCATTTGGTATTTGCTAACAAACTGCTAATACTTCATTTTGATTCTTTTCTTTAGCAGTTTTGAGGAGTGTTGGTGAGTTTTCTGTCTGTGGAGAGTGTCTGTTGGGTCTTGTTCTCATTCAGAGAAAGCCTATGCTGTTACCGCCCTGCCGGGGTGGCTTCACCCTGTGAGCTTTGTGGGCTTGAGTTACCTGCCGTAGACAGAGCTCTCCTTTCCAGCTGCAATGCTTGCACAATGAATAAATAGTCAGTCTGCAATCTACTGCCTGCCTGCCTTTCACACCTGCCAGCAGAGCCAGGGCCTCGCTATTTCTCCCAGCATGCAGAAGAGCTCAGAAGGCCCACAGGGCCTCACAAAGGCTCTGGGTGCTGGGGTCTCCAAGAACCCATTAGTACAATTGGGAACCTTTTCCTCATTTTTTTTGTTTTCTGTTTATTTTTGGTATTGCTATGTATGGATTGAACTCATGCAAGTTATTCTATCTCTGAGCCACATTTTGGAACAGTCCCACTAAGTTGCCCAGGCTGGCCTTGAACTTGCTTGGTAGCTCAGCTGTCCTCAAACTTGTAGTCTCCCTGCCTCAGCCTTGAGTAGCAGGACTGTGCCACCAGGTCTGGCTGTTTTATTTTATAAACATTGTGACATTCAGTTTTCACTTCATCCTTACCTGAATGAGTGAAGCCTGTGAATGAAGCCTGCTTACGTTTTCATAATACCTATTAATTTGTGCTGATTTTTAAAAATGGAGATACTCAGGTTATTTTTTCCCCTGTGCGGCAGACTACAGCTGAGAGACTCTTCCCTCCAGAGCACTAGAAGGCAGCCAGAAGCCACCATGCCTGGGCCTAGGGTTCCCTCCCTAGCCCCAGGCCCAGAGGTGGCACTTTATTCAAGAAAGTCCCCCATCCCTTTGAAACTGGTGACCTCTGGCATCCGAGGTAGCAGGGCTTTGCTGATAGCAGCTGCTGGTGTGAAGTCCCGAGGACCCCCCCACACACACATCTAGAATGAGGGGAGGGTCGGGAAGGCTGCTGCTGTCCTTCCTTGCCTCCATGAGGAGAGCCACAGCTGCTGCTGGGGAAGTGTCTGTGTCTTCAGGCGCTCTCCTTTCCTTTCTTTCCCAGAGCAAGAGCAGCCTGATTCCTAAGAATCTGAGGGATGAGGCACTGAGGGTGGGCCATGGGAGCCAATGGCCCAGCTGCCTCACGCTTACCTTCCTGGAGAGACTAGACCTTCCGTAGCCCACGCACCTTACCCCTCTGCCCTCCTTTTTCTCATACACAAAATATTCCAGAAACAGACGCCTTCCCACATGGAAGACTGGTGACCAAACCCCAGTAAAGGATGTTGCCCTTCCTTATGAGGGTTCCCAGTGCCACAGGATTCCAAGCTCTGCAGTGGCAGCCCTGTTCTGCATCCCCAGCCCACACCAGACATGCCCCTGTTGTGCTCATATGGCATCTTCTGTTTCGTTCATGACCTCCACTCTGGGAGGTCTGAGTCAGTGGCAGGAAGAGTTGGCAGCCCAGGAAGTTAGCAGGACAGCGGCCCCTCCCCTGGGATCCAGGCACGCTGCACTCTCCTCCCGCCTCCTTTGTATGTGCCCAGCATTCAGAACACACGTGCTTGTGCTTCCCAGAGACCCTGAGCAGCACTCTTTGAAATTTACCCTTTTTTATGCCACCTTGTGCTCTGACACCCCCGTCATGCTCAGTCCGAGGGGCCATTATCAGAGCACGGGTGAGGAGGGTGAGGTTTTCCTCTTGGCCTTGGAGTGGGCGGCATCTGGTCAAGTGCTCACAGCCAGGTGCACACACAGAAGCCACCTGCATTCAGTCCATGGAGTCCAAATGGACTCACAAATGAGAAGACCTGGGGAGAACAGACGGCTCAGAAATTTTGTTTTCAGGAGTGTTTTGAAGACAGAGGTGCCATAAGTGGCAGCTGTTCATTCAGAAGAGCGGTGCAGCCTGGAAAGGAGCCGTGTGCACGTGGTGCTGTGCCGTGACTTGTGCTGCACACGCTCGGCCGCTGTCCGCTGCATGGGCTTCGGGCACATCCGTGTTGTGTGTTTCGTGCTGTGTGGGCTTGTGGTGGTGGTTCTGTCTGGGGTGCTTGCATGTCTGCCCCATAGTCCAGCCAGAGAAGGGGCAGTGGTGGAAAGGGCCCAAGTGATTTCCGTCTCCATCAAGTGGGGTGGGGTATGGTAAAAGCCACCTTCCATCCCTTCCCTTCCCCCTCATCCCTAGAACCCAGGGCTAGCTCTTTTCTGAAAGAGAAGGGACCATTCCATTCAGAGCCCCGAGGGAGAGCTCTGCATTGGTGACTTACACTTTGCCTTGCTTCCTTTGGCCTTAGAAGGTCTGAAAAACAAATTGATAATGTTGGGTTGATTGGATCATAAATTAAGACTTGCCAATACCATCTAGGATGACCTCAAATGCTAGCTGTGCCCATACAGCCAGGGTGGGTGGATTTGGTCCCTCCCAGGCTTCTGAGAGTGACGGACAGCAGCTGGCTGTCCCTTTGACATCAGATCCCAGATATACTTGCTGCTGGTGGTGAGGAGGTGAGAAGAAGAACTGGGGTTTCAGAGGCATTGAGGTGTAAAACTTGCCTCTGGCACATTCTCTGCTTCCTCCGCCTCTGATGAAATCTTATTTTCAAAGTAAGGAGTCCTGGCACTCGGGAAGGAAGCCTAGTTTTAGGAGGGAGGAGTTGCTAGGTTCAGACATGAGAGAAAAACTGAGTCTGCTCACAGAAAGTTTGAAGTCTCAATTGGCCACATGACAGCCAATAAAGAGTGTTGATTGTTTTTCATCAAGCTGTATCCACTGCAGTGTGATAATTTGACTTCATCTAGTATAAGCAGACTCCAAATCTGTACTTCAGAACTACTTGCAAGTTAATAGATGAAGTTCTCAGGTAAGGCTTCTGAGCACGTGGACAGTTGCTGAATGTGGCTGCCCTGTGTATATATATATATATGTATATATATAATGTATACATATATATATATGGCAAACATACAGAATGTCCAAGTACACGTAGAAGCTTAGTCTTGTTTTAATAGTTGATACTTGTCTGTAGATAAAACAAGACGTGCCAAGATTTACTCTTGCCCATCAATAACTAACCCAGCTAGGAAAACCTCCATGACTAGCAGAATATTTTATGGTTAATGGTGGGTGGACTTAGATGCTGCTGCTGTCCTCGTAAGGTTTGCGAGAACACCTGAGGACCACCTGTCCTTACCTTTTAGTACGTCCTCTAGCTGCCAGTCCATAATCTACATACCGCAGGACGTCGTCAGAGCTAAGGAGATTATCGCCCAGATCAACACCCTGAAAACCCAAGTTAGTTACTACGCAGAACGGCTCTCCAGGGCGGCCAAGGACCGGTCTGCTACTGGCCTCGAGAGAACACTCGCCATCTTGGCAGACAAGGTAGGTGGGGCTGTCCAGCTCATATGCGGTGAGAGGGAGGTCCCTTGGGTTTCTGCAAGCCACCAGAGCCTGTAGGGTTACCCAGGTGTGCCTAGAGCTATCCACAAGAGTGACATTATGGTGTCTAAAGGTTTGTCTTTAGGTCCAATTTCCCACAAAGGCACAGAGAGGCGCTGATTTGTCTGTGTTCACATAGGCGCGTCAAGGACAGAGCCCAAGGCTGATCTCAGATGCTGCTCCATGCCAGTGTGTGCCCGAACTTTCTAAGTGTTGGCTTAAACAGGATTTGTATAGCTATTATTCAAACATAAGGAATGAATAATATAGTATTATTGGCTTATAAGTTATTAGTAATTTTTAAAGTTCTATTCTAATTAGAAAATATGTAAATATTAGTCCATACTAAAGAAGTGAACATATCAGACCTTTTATGGATGATACTTTTCACATTACTTAGTCTCTCTTCAGAGAGAGGGAGAGAGAGAAAGAGAGAGGGAGAGGGAAGGAAGGAGGGAGGGAGGAGTCTGATCCTACCTCTTCCATTTGATTTGTTGGGAGGGCGCTACTGTTTCTGATCAGAAGAGGTTGTACCCTTCACGTGCTTTCTTGTGGCCTGAAGACTGAGAGGTTCACTGGAGAAGAAAGATTTGGTTGTCTGCAGTACAACTGAACTGCAGAGCTCCTGTGGCATACGGCAGTCTCCAAACCAGCAGGAGAAGAGCTGTCTAGAAGGCCCAGAGCCTTTTAAAAAGGCTTTAGATGGGCTGGAGAGATGGCTCAGATGTTAAAAGGCGCTTTCTTGTAAAGCCTAAAAGCCCAGTTTCGACTCCCCAGTGCCACATTAAAGCCAGATGCACAAAGTGGTGCATGCATCTGGAGTTCATTTGCAGTGGCAGGAGGCCTGGTGTGCCCATTCTCTTTCATTCATATTCTCTCTCTCATAAATTAATAAATGTATTTTTAGAGAAGACTCTAGTAGTTGAGCCTAAGTAGTATGTGATCCCTAGAGATTTGCTCCCTGGATGCTGGGGCACACACACCCCATGATGCTTTGCAGAGGCTGGAACATGGGTTCCCTTCAGGCCCTTCCCTCAAGTCTTCTTAGCATTCGCCAGGTGCTCAGGTGCCCTGGTTTGTGTTTTCCTACAGACTAGGCAGCTGGTCACCGTGTGCGACTGTAAGCTGCTGGCCAACTCCATCCACGGGCTGAATGCCGCACGGCCTGACTACGTTGCTTCCAAGGCCTCCCCCTCCACCGAGGAAGAGCAGGTGATGCTGCGGAACGATCAGGACACCCTCGTGGCCAGGTGGGCGGGCAGACACAGCCGGTCTTCCTTGCAAGTGGACTGGCACGAGGAGGAGTGGGTGAGTCGGTCTCCAGGCCCCTTTCCCAAGATGGCTCTAGGCTACTGGGTCTTGCTAGACAAGTTTCAGACCTTGGTGTCATCAGAGTGCATGACTGTGCTGGGGTCTTGGTCCCAAACCCCTTTCCTATTTGAGGTCTCTTCTGTTCTCCCTGCCAGCTGACCCCTGTGACCCTCTGTGGCTGCTGCTGCTCGAGACCAGCCTCTCCTGCTTCCTCAGCACTCTGCTCACCCTTCGCCCTTCCAAGGCTGTAGCTCAGATGCTGGGCAGCTGTCACATTGCTGTTCCACACATAGCTGGTTCTGAAAGCTGAAACTTTATTGTCATACAGTTTGTTGTTATTGTTGAGACTGGTGCTTAGAGGCCTCCTGGGAAGTGCTGAATTATTAATCCACAGCCAGTGCTCCTCTAGCCCTGGCGTCCTGTGGTCTGTGTGGATTTCTACAGATCCTTCCCAACCCCCCCCCCCACAGCCTTCTGTGACTAGCTGTTTTCATTCCCTTATATCAGAAAGAGACTGTGTGTGTGTGTGTGTGTGTGTGTGTGTGTGTGTGTGTGTGTGTGTGTGGTGTGGTGTGTAGGAGGCCCGCAGGAGATTGACTCTTAGTGCCCATAGCCATTTTGGTGGCACTGGAAGACTTTTTGTCCTTCAGAAAGTTACCAACAAGCATGTCTCAAAGCCTTCAGTTTGTCTTTGACAAGAAAATGAGGCTTTAATGTAGAATTAGGAATCATCTGGTATGTCTCAATCCTCTGATGTTTTCATGAGCTTGATGGCTTGGGGTGGAGTTGCAGTGGAGACAGGGTTGGGCTCTGTTCTGCTTTGGCTTTCTTTGGGAGAGCTGAGCAGAACGGGCCCTCTTGCTTTGGAAGGAGAAAGTGTGGCTGAACGTGGACAAGAGCCTGGAGTGCATCATCCAGCGGGTAGACAAGCTGCTGCAGAAGGAGCGTCTGCATGGCGAGGACTGTGAGGATGTCTTCCCCTGCGCGGGCAGCAGCACCAGCAAGAAAGGTAACCGGGACAGCCACGCCTACTGGATCAGACCGGAGGAGCCCTTCTGCGATGCCTCCTCCTCGCCATGTCCCTGCTCCATGCCCTCTGCTGCATGCCATCCTCACCTGAGCCCACGTGCGTAAGCATCCACACTCCCCGTGCTGCCTCCATTCATGGTGCGTCACTGTCCATCTGTGTCTGCCTCAGTGTCCTCCCAGCAGACTGCAGGGAGGGATGCCGGGTGAGCAGGGTGGAGGTGCCCGCTGCCCTTCCGTGCAGCTGGAGTCCACTGAGTGTCTCCACGCGAGGCGCTGTCAGGGCCCTCCTGGGTCATGCTGCCGTTGCTGCTCTCATCACGTTTGTAAACCAACCTGGGAACCTGAAGGAGGCTTGAGCAGACGTTTCCTTGATGTTTGCATTAGAACCTGAGAGGGTGGCGGGAGAGTGAGTCTTGAATGGACACTGCTGGTGAGGGATGTTAGCAGGCCCCACAGACATCCCCAGCAGAGGCTGTTGCTTGTAACTCAGATGAGTTAGATTGAGCTGTTTGACACTACTTTTTGAGGATGACCTTGAGTAGGAATGTGCCATGCTGTAGCACACGTCAAACTATCTTCTGTCTGCTGGTACCTAAGACATCCCCAAACTTCATGCTTTATAAACAAGCGGGTCCTCTTTGGTTCCTCGCAACCTTTCCTGTAAGAGTTGGAAAGGACTTGGGGCCAGGCAACTGAGGCAAGGCTGCACACCCAGATTCTGCCTCAGCTTTGCTGTCTTTATGGAGTGTAAGCCGGAGTAAGAGTGGCCAAGATGTGCTAGGGTTAGGCTTTGTATGATGAGGGAGGGCTCTTAAGTTCTCAGTTGGGCAACTGCCATTCAAGGCTGAGCCAGGTTCTTCTCAGCCTCCTGATAACTCCTTCCTCTATGCATTGCTGACCCTTAGCCTCTTTCATCTGCCTGCAGTCTGTTTCCAGGGCACTATCCACTTAAACTTCTATTTCAGTGGTACCCATGCTATCCACTTTCTTTCTCTGGGGGGTAATAGCTGTCATTTCCCTGCATCTATGATTGGTTCATGGAGCAAGTTTGTCTCTAGTGTGTTCTTGTTTTCTTTTTGTTGTTTTTTAAAATGTACGTTGGTTTTTTTTAATTTTCTCAAAGTTCATTACTTATTTCTCCTTAACATTATCTTGTCTGTATCTTGTCTGTGGGGCTAGTGATGTAGCTGAGTAATAGATCACTTGCCTACTGTGTGTGAGGCTCAGTCTCCATGTGTGCGTCTGTGCATATCTTCATTTGAAACTCTGAACTCTTTCTGTAGAGATAGAGGAAAAGATTGGGTTTCTTAAAACTTCAGAGCTAGTTGGTTTAATCAAATATGCTGTATGTCCTAACTTAAATATTTATTTTTTCTACTCATATTTTATATTATTTGAATACATAATATAAAGCTCAATATAAATTCAGCTTTAAAGTTATTTAAAGAAGCATATTTATGTTGCTTGGGTTTGACTTGCAATGGTGTATGCATCACTGTCAGCTCTGTTGTGATCGTGCAAACATGAAGTCTACATCTGAGAGAGCCTCATTCTGCTGATCAGCACCCAAAGCAGTGCAAAAAGCCATGTGCCTCTAAGTAACCGTGGACCCCTTAAGTTAGAAATCATTAGAAGCCAGGAAGCTGATCAGGAGACCCAGGAGGAGCAAGACCATGAGCTGTTTGTTTTGGTGACTCACTTGTCCCTGCTGCCAGACCTTGATTCCATCTAGACAAAGTTTGGAAGCAGCTGTTTTGGCTACATCAGTGCGCTGTGTTCACAGCACACGTATTTATTATGTGAGAACCCCTAGGTGCCCTTTGAAAGGCATCATCACTTTTCATTACGTTTTTTTACCTATCCTGGGTCTTGGTCCCCCTCTTTTACCAAGGAGCTGCCCTGCTTCTCAGCTCTGTCCAATGGAGCATAGAAGATTCTGCCAGGCAGGCAGGGGCCACCTAGGACTCTGTTAGGTGAGACCCTCAAGTTCCTGCCTGTTGGAACCAGATATCCTTCAAGCCTCTCTTCCCCCCTGTTTCCCCACAGGTACTCAACACAGCTGCTGCGTGCACCCCACCTGCACAGTAGCAAGGCACACCACCATTGCCCCACTGAAACTTGGTGGCTTCCCTTGCCTTCCTTACACAAGGGTTCTTTTTTTTTGTCTTAAATATATATTTATTGTCCATAATGAGTTGTATTATTCAGTGGGCAAACAATGAGTTGTTATCCCCAATTCCCCAATGCCCCCCTCCCCATCCCCAATCATCTGGATATCCTCCTCCGTGGGCCGTCTGGATCAGTCCTTACACAAGGGTTCTTGTACCCTAAGACCAGTTAGAAGCCATTGATCTGGGAGTACCAGAGGAGACCCCTTCTTTCTTTCTCCCCTTTGATTAAAAGATGAGTTTTCTAACGTGTGTTTGAGCCCTGATGAAATTTTTATAGGATTGGTCTCACCCAGATGTTTGAGATCCCCACAGAGGCTTGTGAAACAGACTCCTCTACTTCTTTCTCATTTACAGACTTGGAGTCCTGGAGGGGTGGGAACACAAAAATCTCTATGGTGTCAAACTTGGAATAATTTGATCAGCTAGTAGATGTTGGAAATCTATGCTGTAGCACTGCAGGCTCCTTTCTGATGGCTTGACAGCCGTGGGGACTGGTTCTGGCTGGTCTTGGGACAAGCTGAAGCTGAATTCCGTTTTAGGATCCTGCAAACATTCTTTGAGATGACAAGTTCAGGCACAAAACATATCCTGTGATCCATTTTCAAACATGCCTTCTCTCAGATAATATCCTCAGTTAGTGAGTTTTTAAGAAAAATATGAAGTTGAAATGAGTATATTCCAGTATGGCTCAATAAAGGTAAAGCAGAATCAAATTTGGTATTCTCTGAGTACCTGGGAGGGCATCCTAATTGGAGACTTCCCCAGATCGTGCCACTTTTCCATTTAGGTTAGTTCAACTTTAAAGATCGCTATAGTGTTCTTTTTGGCATACTGGCTTTATTACTGTTGTTGACATTTTGAGCTCAGCAGTTGGTCTTGACCCGACTCTCCTGTGTGAATCAGGGCAGTGGCACCGCAGTGGGCATGCTCACTTTGCTGGTCAGCCTCTCTCATTGGATGTGAGGTAGCATGGGCTCATCACTGCATCGTCATCGATGTGTCATGTGTCGCACAGTGTATGTTGATTCACTCATCCTGAAGAGCATTTGATGTTGAACTGTTAGCAACATGAATGTTGACCCTGGTGAATCACTCTTGTTGGCCACTGAGAGGGCTCTGCTGCTCGCAGCAGCAAGTGCCTTTGTGAAACTTTGGGGAAGAGGCCGACAAGGCCCAGGCCTCTTCTTCATGCAGCTCAGCTGCCTGACTGCAGGCTGCTGACACAGTGGCTCTGACACTGGGTTGCTCGTGTTTGAACTGTGTGCTGCTCCTTAATCATCCCTGTTGGCCTCCATTTCTGTGCAGATCGCAGCCCCCCTCCTGAAGAGTCCAGCCCAGGTACGTGGTTTCCGTTCAAGGCTCCGCCCCGGTGTCCTTTTACTATTCAGGTAGTATTTGTAGCTCAATTGTCAAAGATTGCAGTGTGTTCCCATAGTTGGGGAAGTATGTTTTAGGACTTCCTTTGTTGTGAAGATGGGTGAGGGACCAATGGGACTGAGGGAATTGTGGCCTGAAGCTGACCACTCAGTGCATTTTTTCCTTCATCCTAAAACCTGTTCAGATGATGATTAATGTTTCTGAGTGCATTGGACTTCCTAAAATGGGTGACCTGATTTAGAGGGTTATACATTTGCCAATGATGCTTCCTGTACATTCATCTGAACTTTTGCACTTAACTCTGAAGAAACAGTTAGCTAATGTGTACCCACAGGAAGTGTCCTCTCTTCAGAGTCTGGACACAACTTTTGAATTCTTATCAGATACTGTTCTGGGTCTGTTGAAATTAGTGCTAGAAATAAAAGCCTTTTGCATGGCGAGCCCACTGTCTGTGTTCCTGTTCAGGGGTTGGCAGACTGTAGCTTGGAGCTAAGTCCTGGCACCGCCTGCATTCATCTGTGGCACCTAGTCACCTGTTGTGTGGCAATGCCAGGGCTGAGTTAGTGCTACACAGTCTCTATTGTCTTCAGCCTGTGAAGACTTTCATGTGTCGGTGTGCCGACCCCTGATCTAGTTCTTGGTGAGCTTCCTGCGTGTGGCTGGGGCTTTCTCAGAATGCACGTGCTGCCCAGTATTTTTCCTTACACTCCAAAAATTAGCTACATGAGCAGTTTGCATATTTCTGAGTAGGTAAAATGTAAAATAGCTAGACATCTGCTTTAGAGTAGAGCAAATCATGGACACAGGACTTACTGACCTGTCCCATCATGGCTGTTTGATCCTACCCACTCCTGCGGCTCTGTGTGTCCACTTATTGCAGCAGCCCCAGGACTTCTCTGAAGGTAGCTCATCCCCGAGCTCATCTACTGGGACACTTTATCCCTTTCAATTTGCTTTCAGTTCCTTCATAGCTTTTCTTTTTGAAAAAGTCAGTGCTGCCTTGAGTGGAGCTTGGATCCCAACGTCCTCTGAGACAAGGCCTTAGGGTCACTGAGCACACTTAGCCCTGCTTTCTTGTCTGTCTTAGCCAGAGCCTTCAATAGCTGATTCTGCTGAGCCTCAGTGGTGGGGGAGCCTGGACCAGAAGTTCAGAGGTTCTTCTCCACTCTGACTTTCTGTCTGCACACAGACAGTGCCTGGCTTGTAGAGTCTCCACTTTGTCAGCTGGGCCATGTCCACAATATCTGTGACTTTTCCATAGCTCATGTTAAAGAGGCTAAAATGGTCCCCTGCCAGCAGTTCCTGTAGAGCATATTTAATGTGAGTTAAAAAGCACACGTTCACATTCATTTTCTCCCTCTCCCTCTCCCTCTCCCTCTCCCTCTCCCTCTCTCTCTCTCTCTCTCTCTCTCTCTCTCTCTCTCTCTTCCTGTTCCACTAATGTAAAAGAAATGCAGAAGCAGAGTGTGAGTGTGAAAGAATGCTTTAACATTATCTCAAGTGTATGGCCCATAATGTCTGCCACCAAGAAGCTGTTACATGTTAGAAACTAGTGAAGGAGTTTGTCCCCAACAAGTGGATCAGCTATGTCACTTAAGACCCTGCTTAGTTAAGCTGATTATTTTTAAGTAACAAGTGTGTCTTGTCAAAGGAAGCAGATCGTAAACCTACCACCAGCTCCAGTATTCCAGATGCCTTTCCTTGACGGGCCTCTAGATGCCCTGTGACTGCCTCAGAATTCCATTTTGTTTGGAGTTTTTTATTGTGATTTTTTTTCCTTCACACTGAAAGCATGTATTACCTTTGAGTTTCTCTTCTTTCCCCAGCCAAAAGAAGGTGATCTGTTATAAGTGACATGACTTTGAAAGTCTGTCAGACACATACCCAAATGCCAGGAGTTTTTGTGTTTCTGGGGATGATATGTAGCTTCTCTGAGCCTGTTCCTTCCTGTATTAATAAAAATCTCTGTATGGACTAAACAAAACAGCTGGTAGAAAGTGAAATACTAAGTGGTTAGTAAGTGGTGGGCTGTGTGCTTTTCTGCCATCCAGATGTGTCTGAGACCCTCTCTGGGAAGATATCACAGGTCCACACCACCTGTTTCCAGGACAGACGTCATGATGCTTTCTACCCGTTCTTTTTATACTCTTGTTTTTCCGATACAGCAAACCAGAGTCATTCTTACATGAATTTTGTTTCAAAAAGAAGAAGTCAGGTCTGGGGAGATAACTCAGGAGCTAGAGTGCTTACAAGGTCAGCTGCAGCAGCACACCTCTGTAGCGCCAGCGTTCCTACAGTGAGATTCCTACAGCATTGACAGGAGCATCATTGGACGCTTGTGAGCCAGCAGTAAACAAGAGACCAGCTGGAGGGGGCGCACCAGCACCTGAGCTTGTCCTCTGGCCTCCACATATGCATACAAAGATCAAAGAAAGAGTGGTCAGAGTGGAAAAGTTGTATACAGAGTTCTTAGCTGATTCAGACATGACCACTAGTATGCTATGCTTATTTTGAGGTTAAAAAGCAAAGTAAACATGACAATATTTGATCTAGCACATACACTTCTATCTACAAACATATGTATATATACATATACATATATACATGCATGCATATATACATACATATATATATACCCT
This sequence comes from Zapus hudsonius, assembly GCA_004024765.1. NCBI lineage: Eukaryota > Metazoa > Chordata > Mammalia > Rodentia > Dipodidae > Zapus > Zapus hudsonius. Next base: position 43,154 of record PVHP010001536.1, on the reverse strand, counting down.
TCCCAAACTGTTAGTAAAACCCAATTTTCAATAGTTGTTTTATAAATTATTTGTTTGTTTGTTTATTTATTTGCAAGCAGAGAGAGACAGAGAGAAAATGGGCACACCAAGGCCTCTAACCACTGCAAACTGACTCTAGATGCATGCACCACTTTGTGCATTTGGCTTTACATAGATACTAAGGAATCAAACTTAGGTCGTTAGGTTTTCCAGGCAAGTACCTTAACCACTGAGCCATCTCTCCAGCCCCAGTGATTATTTCTGATAGACACTGAATATAACTACCATGGGTTCAGCAGAGTCCTTCAAAGAAACAAACACAATGTGGTCTCTCAGGATTTTAGAGGTCAAGTGAGGCTTGGCTGTTTGTCTATTGCTGCTCTTTCATTTTCCCAAAAGGCCCATGTGGCTGAGGGTGCAAGGCCTCTCCTGTGTCCACCACCACTCAGTGGCCAGGCCAAGTCTCACATTTTCCACTTCCCAGACCTTCTGCTTTACAGTCTCTATTCTATTACAGAGATTAAACTTTTGTCTGTGTGCAGTGTGCCTACATTTCCAGCCTTTGGGCTGTTGTGTGTGCTTGATCCACATTGGCTAAGACACGTTCCTTCACACAGTGCTGTGCAGACAGTGTGAGAGAACAGAGCATATCTCCCTTTTCTCCTTCTAGAACCCATTACCAAAACCAGAGGTTCTCCTCTGGAGGCGCAGTATTGGACTTCTCTGTGGCTCCACCCCAGCGTTACTCTGCTGCCTTGAGCCATGGGCGTTCACCAAATGGTGAAGAACAGTTGCCTATTTTTTGACATAGTGATTTGTTAAAAATACACCTGATGAAGCATATCTTCTCTTTTAAACATCTTCCAATTAGGAAATAAAACCCAAAGCCCATGATACCCCACAGCCTGTTTTTCTCCCTTGAAGTTCTATTTTTAAAAAGTTGTTTTGGTAAAAGGGCAGTTTCATTATTTTCTAAAAGAAAACTAAGAAGTAGTTGGCATCAGGCAGGAAGGTGGGGGTGCATAAAAAACTACGAGGCTAGGGCACACAAGGCAGGCAGAGTTGTCTGTGAGAGGGGGACAGCAGAGCCCTCTCTTGTCCTGCTTGTTCTGCAGGCTGGAGGAACCACAGTGCTGGGGAGGATTGGCTTCTGCAGGCAGAACCACAGAAGTTTTCCTCAATAGGCATGGTCTTCAGTTTGAGGTGGGGGTCCCCAGTCATTTCAGGGGACCTGGTACATGTTGGCTGCACCAGCGTAATAGTGATTTATGTTATCACAAAAACTGAGGGCTGCAGCCAGTATTGGCGCCAGGCAGAAAGAACATGTGGCCACATCTAGGCTACAGGCCAGCGGGGTCAGAAAGTGTGGAAGGGATGGAGGGGTGATGAGAGGGACGGGAGAGTGGTTGGGGAACAGAGGCTTGTTGCTTCACAGAACCTCATTCTTCAACCTTCTTGGTAATCATAACAACACCTGTACTCACGTCTAGGCGAGTGGAGCGAGGCCCTTTACCCTCTGCTGACTACCCTCACAGACTGTGTGACCATGATGAGCGACAAGGCCAAGAAAGCCATGGTTTTCCTGCTCATGCAGGACAGCGCCCCCACCATCGCTTCCTACCTGAGCTTGCAATACCGCCGGGACGTGGTCTTCTGCCAAACCGTAAGCTCGGGAGGGCCAGGGGGAAGCCATAGCACCTCCTTCCTCAGAGGAACCAGCTTGGGCATGCCCCGTCATCCTTCCTCCTTCTCTTATAAAAAACACGGGTCACCTCACTTTCCTCTGACTGGTGTTTTTAACTTTATTTATCAGAGCAGCTAGATGTCAAGCCCAGAGATGAGACCTCACCATGTATAAGTATATTTCTCTTTATGAGGCAGGGAACGCTGCACTAAGGAGTTGAGGGTATGGTGCAGGCCTCTGTCACTTTAAAGGTTTCTACAAAGGACTTTATTGAGGGCCATATGGACGCTTGCTGTCAGTGTGGTAGTGGAGTCAGTTTTCCTGTTTGTGAAATAGCAAGCACCATCATTCTGTGGCTTGTCACAGGGCTCCGTTTTAATGGTTTCTGTTGTCTTTCAATAAGTGAAGAGTTGAGGTGAATCTCCCAATTTAAAAGATGCCAGTAATCAGATTAGTGGTGGGAGCAGGTAGGAGCTGGGCCCTTGCTGGGAGGCCTGCTTTACCCTTCCTGAGAAAACTGGGTGGGCCCATTCTCTCTCCTCTTCTTAGCTGTGACTTAACTTGGTTTCCAGACAGAGCTGCTATGAATCTGAGTAGAAAGACCATTTCCCTGTGGGGAATTGATTCTGGGCTTCCAGAAGGTTACAGGTCAGGAACATCGCAGACAGGTCTGGTCAGAAGCAAAGTCCAAACCAAAGTCACCTTAGGGAGTGCAGGTGCAACAAGTCTGGAGTGTTTGATATCCTTCTCTTGGTCTCTGACCACTGTGGCCCAAAGCCAGGGCATCCCTGGCTCTCAGCTCCATGCGCTCAAGGGACTCTGATGCTGCTGACAGGGGTTCTTGGGCATGGGCTGGTCGCCCACACTGTTCCCCATGTCTTCCCACAGCTGACCGCCCTTATCTGTGGCTTCATCATCAAGCTGAGGAATTGCCTGCATGATGACGGCTTTCTGCGGCAGCTCTACACCATCGGGCTGCTGGCCCAGTTCGAGAGCCTGCTGAGCACCTACGGTGAGGCCCACTGCTCAAGGCCTCAAGTCACTGAGGTGGTTCTAAGTGTGCTTTCCTCCCTTTCCACATAGCACAGGGTGTGGAACCAAGGCCAGATGTGCACACCCCTAGGCATCTTGCAGGCCCTTCTAGTGAGACGGACAATAACTGCTCAACCAGGCACTTCACTGGGACATTATGGCTGCTTCTGAATTGCGCTCACTGCATCTCTGGTGCAGTGACTCCTGCACACAGAAGGCACTTGTGAGCCCATTTCTGCAGCCAATAGTTACTGGCAGGAGAGTCAAAGGCTGGGTCAAAGGATAGGAGCAGTTTGAAACTCAAGAGATGTTCCCAAATTGCTCTCGAGGGAGGCTCTCTCCTCTCTAGACATGTTTTCTATTTGTTTCTTCCTAGAAGGTGAAAATGGACTATTTTTAAAAAGCCTGTATTACTCTTGAGGTTGTTGGACCTTGGCTAGAGATCCAGCCCTGGTGGTGTGAGGATGTGACCTCAGCAAGGCTGTTTGACTTTCTCTTCCCGTCTTGAGAGCTGACGAGTTCTGTTCCTCTGCCTCCCTTCTCATGGCCATGGCCCTGAATGAGCCGTGGGAAGCTTGAGCTTGTATCGCCTGGTTCTGCCAGCTACATTTGGATGCAGGCGTGCAGTAAGAGCAGAGCTCACTTACAGAGCACTGCGTTGAGAAAAGCGTGTAGCATTCCATCCCAGAGTGGCAGGCTGTGTCTTGTTACCACCCTTCCCTCTCTTTGTCCAGGGGAGGAGTTGGCCATGCTGGAGGACATGAGCCTTGGCATCATGGACTTGAGGAACGTGACCTTTAAAGTCACTCAGGCCACTTCAAATGCATCACCTGACATGCTGCCCGTCATTACAGGAAACCGGTAGGAGTGCTCATTTAGAGTTGTCCCAGCCAGACCAAGTTTTCATTTGTGTTCATTTTCATGTGAGCCATTTGCTGTTTGCTCGGTTTTTATTCTTCTTGATTCTGTTAAAAACATGGATCACAGTCCCCTATGCTGTGGAAATTCACCCCCCTTAAAGATGTAACTGGGCATTTGGACATCCTGGCCCGAGGGCCACCTAGTGTACTTAGAGCCCCCCTGGCCTTCCAGTGTCCTGGCTTCACTGCGTTCTCTCCACTCTCCTCCAGTGATGGGTTTAATGTGCGGATCCCTCTGCCGGGCCCTCTGTTCGACTCTCTTCCCCGGGAGATCCAGAGCGGCATGCTGCTGCGCGTGCAGCCAGTCCTCTTCAACGTGGGCATCAACGAGCAGCAGACGCTGGCCGAGAGGTATGGACGCCCCACAGGGGCCACAGAGCCCTCAGTCACCAGACGTAGGGTGGAGCATGCTCAGATTGGCATGGTAAATAGGAGCTGGCAGGATGTGAGGGAGGGAGGTGTGAGGAGGTGCCTGGAGAGGCTAGCAGGCAGCACCATTGGTCAGAATGGGTGGATGGTGGTAGAGGAGTTCTGAGAATGAAAGAAGTGTGAGTGTGTGTAGAGAAACACTGAAGAGAGTGAGTGGGCAGGACATCGCCCTCCTTGAACTCAGGACCAGGAAGAGGGTCACCAGCCCAGATGCAGGGCACAGCAGGAAGAGCTCATTGTGGGGACAGTGGGACTCTCATGGGAACCGAGTTGGAAGTGTTTCAGGAGAGAGAATGACATCCCTGTTTTTCAGCTGCTCGTCAACAGTTTCTGGAAAGGCTGGGATAAGTTTGGCTGTGCCGAGCAGAGGAGTGAGTCAGGATTGGGTGGAGTTGAAGAACAGGGTCTTTGCTCCAGCATGCTAGTGAGCTAGGGTTTCTTATGAGTTGAAAGAAAACCACAGAGAGAGGAAGGCCATGGGCCCAGAAAGGAGCAGGTACCTACTGAAAAAGCCATTTTGGGGCTGAGGAGATGGCTTAGCAGTTAAAGGCACTGCTTACAAAGCCCGCCAGCCTGGATTCTGTTCATCAGTACTCATGTAAGGCCAGAGATACCTGGAGTTCATTTGTAGTAGCAAGAGGCCCTGCTGTTCCCATTTCTCTTTCTCTCCCTCTCTCCCCTTCTTTCCCTCTCTACCTCCCTTCCTTCCTCCTTCCCTCTCTCTCCCATTGCAAGTAAATTTGTTTTTTTTTTAATTTTTTAATTCATTTTTCAAGCAGAGAAATGAGAGAGAGAGAGAGAGAGAGAGAGAGAGAGAGAGAGAGAGAGAGAGAGAGAGAGAGAGAGCACACCAGGGCCACCACCTTGTGGGTCTGGCTTATGTGGGTCCTGGGGAATTGAACCAGGGGCCTTAGGCACTGGAGGCAAGTGCCTTAACCGCTGAGCCATCTCTCCAGCCCTGCAAGTAAATTTAAATACATTTTTATTTATTTATGAGAGAGAGAGAGAGAGAGAATGGGCATGCCAGAGTCTCTAACCACTGCAAACGAACTCCAGACACATGGGCACCTTATGTATCTGGCTTTTACATGGGTATTGGGGAATTGAACCTGAATCCTTAGGCTTTGCAGGCAAGCACCGTAACTGCCGAGCCATCTCTCCAGCCCTCCTGAATAAATTTTAAAAAAGAAGTCATTGTGAGCACCAGGGTAAATGGACTGACGAGCAAGAGGGCGTGCTGCTCTTGTGACTCTCAGGTACATCACACAGAGGAACGTGTTGGGCTGGGCTAAGGACCCAGGTCGTAGACTTTAGGCTTCTCTTTTTTGATTGCCTTGCACCTTCCCTATAGGGAAGTGTCACAGTCAGCCACACGCCGCTGAGTTGAATCTCCAAACCAGGCACAGTTTATGGGAGGAAATGATTTATTCAAGCTACAGATACAGGGGAAGTCCCATAAAAGTGAAAGAGGCTGGTCCTCTTTCACAGGCCCAAACAGAGAGAAAAACCCATTACCAACACTACACAGAAAACAGAAAACAGGCCAGAGAGGCCAAAGAGCATTTCTTCTCCTTTATATAGGCTTAGGGTGGGGTCTTGCAACCCTATCCCAGACTTAATGGCTTCCTGAGTCTCTGGAATTTCCTTCCTGCACTGCCCACACAGGAAAGGATGTTTATTTACAGCTCTCCTGAGCTTCCTTACATCCTGCCCCTACTGAGAGGCTGCCTTCCTATAAACATCCTGAGAGACCTACCCAAGATAATTAAAAAGATCACATTGACAACAAAACCTAACCATCACAGGAAGCATATTCACACTTGAAGTATGTGGTAGACACAGGGACAACCTGTATGATGAGAAGAGTGAAGACCTCAGGCCAGCCCAGATGAACAGTTGGTTAAGGTGTTCATGCAGCAGACATGGTAACTTAAGATTCCAGTGCCCACTATGGATTTACTTCCCATCACCCCTCACTGTCATCCCCTCTCCAGAGTACCTCTGAGGCAGGAAGCCACAAAAACTCTGAGCTGAATGGTTGTGAGAGGAAGTTCCCATGTCACACAAAGGGAATCTTCCTGAACCTGGTACTGTTGGTCACTTTTCATCGTTTTGACAAAATACCCATTTCTTCTGAAAAAGTTAAAGAAGGAAAGATTTCTTTTGGCTCATGGTTTTGGGTCATAATCACTTGGCTCCATTGCTCCTCAGTCATGGTGTAGGGATTGTGTGGCAGAGCAAAGTGGCTCAGCTCATGGCAAACAGACGGCAGGGAGAGGTAGAGGGAGAGAAACAATTTAGCTATAAATTTATCAGTATGTTAATCCTATTATGAAATTAGCACCTTTATGATCCACTTCCAAGAGTGCCACCTCCAAGGACCCAGATATTGAACGTGTGAGCCTTTATTATGGACATGTCTTCACTAGACTACACCTGCTTCAGATTATGTTCTGATAATCTCTTAGGCACATCTGTAGCAAATTCCACCTGATTCCTGCTTAGGAAAAGTATTTAGCTGGTCACCAATGCTGTAGGGTAACTTCATTGTCAGGAGGAAGCAAATGGCTTCGCATTTGGATGTGCATATCACGTATTTGGGAGAATCAGTATGCTAAGTTAACATTCATACAACTCGCTAGTCTGTGTTAGAAGAAAGTGACAGAAGCCTGCTAATGATGCCTCCTCATCCCCCAGGTTTGGTGATACGTCCTTACAAGAAGTTATCAACGTGGAGAGTCTGGTGCGGTTAAATTCCTACTTTGAGCAGTTTAAGGAAGTTTTGCCTGAGGATTGTAAGTATTCCTTCACACATAGTATGTCCACCTGCTTGTTAACACTTAGGATGTCTGAGCTCAAACTCTGCTTACCCTCTGCCACGTGTACACATCCAAATGTGTGAGCCTGTGCCTGTGTGCATGGGTATGAACTGTGTTTTCCCCTGGCCCTCACACCCATGCGTGGTTAGACAGTCTGACTTGAATCCCACCTACAGACGCTTCTCTGGTGCTGCAGGCCCTGCTTGTCTGCTGCAGTAGGTTCTCGTCACTATGCGTGATGCTGTAGGTGCTCCCATTCAGTGGTGCCTTCAGTGACAGACAGTGTGCGCCTGCTGGAAGGACATTGGGGGTCTCAGGCAGTCCAGGGGCTCTGTATGAGTTGCCCACACACTTTCCTCTCTGGCACTTAGAGAACAAAACGCTGAGAAGACAGTTCTTACTGGCTGCTTGAGGGTACAATAGCTCTATCATGGTGTCTCCTAGAGGCATCAGAAAATCTTGTTCTGCTTATGTATGTGACCCAGTTAAGACCCTGTAGAGAGGGCTCCTGCAGCTACACAATTCAGAGCAACCCAGGGCTACATGAAACAAAATTCACTCCTGTGAAAGCATGACAGGACCAGGTAGTGAGACAGCTCCTGTCCCAGGCGCACCTCATAGGCCTGTACCTGGAGACAGGCTGAGTTCCTCTTTGGGGGTTCCAAAGAGGGAAAGACACATAAGCTGGGGAGATGAGGGCATCTTTTGTCTGCATTCTGTTCAAGGGTACAGTGGTTCCTAAAGCCCAGAACTAATGGCAAAACAATAGTGCAGGGAGCATTCACAGGCCATGAGGACCAGGCACTGCCTAGGGCCCTGCACATAGTTCTGGAGTCACTGTGTGAATCTGCTGCCCTGAGAGTCCACATGAAGAAAGGGTTGCCTGGCTCTGAAGCCTGTGGGCTTGGACAGTTAGGTGGGACTGTGGCAGGGGCTGTGGGCGGAGCTAAGAGACCTTAGTTGGAAAGCAGGGGAAATAGCTGCCTCTGCCTCCTTCACCAGTGTTCAAGTTAGATGGGCCGAGAGCCAGCAGCTGACACATTGCCTTCTCCGATTCTCATCTGCTGTTGACATGACATGGCAGGAGAATGGACAGGCCTCCAGATGGCAGGAGGGAGGGAGGGCAGACCTCCAGATGGCAGGAGGAAGGGCAGGAGGGAGGGCAGACCTCCAGATGGCAGGAAGGAGGGCAGGAGGGAGGACAGTAGGGAGGGCAGGAGGGAGGGCAGACCTCCAGATGACAGGAAGGGAGGGCAGGAGGGAGGACAGACCTCCATATGGCAGGAGGAAGGGCAGGAGGGAGGGCAGACCTCCAGATGGCAGGAGGAAGGGCAGGAGGGAGGGCAGACCTCCAGATGGCAGGAAGGAGGGCAGGAGGGAGGGCAGACCTCCATATGACAGGAGGAAGGGCAGGAAGGAGGGCAGTGTAACAGATTTCAGGGCTCTCGGGGTCCTTGAAGCGGAGGAGGGAAGATGTTAGCATTAGTAGTGCAAGGCCTCCCTGGGCCACTCAGAAATCCATACTGCAGGTCCCTCATAGGAAGCCACAGGTTCCACGCTCCCCCCCAAGCTTCCAGGCCACTTCCTGCATTCCTGGCAGTGGTTTTGGAGAGAGATTCCTCATCCTTACTTCCTCCTCATCAATGCCCCCTGGGAGATGTAGGAGGGTTGGGTAATTGCCATTCTTCATCCTCTTGGAAGAGCCAAATAAAGTAAGTGACTGCCCTTTGGAAGAGGTGCTAGCCATACAGATCTGTAAACCCTTCCCTCCCCTTTTCCTTTGGCTCTGGACTGGTCTGTAGCTGCATCCATGAGTGGGCCCTCTTCTCTTCTCTTCCAGGCCTACCTCGATCCCGGAGTCAGACCTGCCTGCCAGAGCTGCTGCGGTTTCTGGGGCAGAACGTTCATGCACGGAAGAATAAGAACGTGGACATCCTCTGGCAGGCTGCCGAGGTACTCCCTGCAGTGAGGTGTGCCTTCCACTCAGGATCATAGAAACAGTGACAAATCCAGAACTCACTCAGGAGGGAGAAAGTGGCCAGCACTGATCTCTGCCTACAAGTTAATTCTGTCAGGGCTGCTCGGGTCCCCACAAACTTGACATAGAATCTCCATGGGGTACTTACCAACCGAAGTGATGGCATTGTCCCCTTCAGAGGCCTGCACAACCCAAGCTGAGACTTAGGCCTAGGCTCTAAATGAGACCGGTCCCTCGTGACTATCTTTCACAGCTCCTCAGATGCATCTCCTGCCATTGCCTCTCTGGTCTGTCTCCTGGAATGCATCCTGCCCAACCATTCTCAGAACCTTTCTTGAGAATTTTAATAGCTTCCTAGCTAGTCACTAGGATGCAAGGAGCATGAGGGGTTCCCTCTCACAGTGTAGCTCTCTGCGTTGGCCTGAGGGGGAAGAAGGCAGGGCACAGACAGGAACTGGGCCTACTCTGCCACCCACACTTGTCTGGTGACAAGTCACTGTCCTTGTCAGTAATGGGTTTTTCAACCATAAGTCTTCCACAGTAGCAGATAGTCCTGGCCAGGCCAGGTGCTTGCCGGCCATTCCTAGCAGCTGTTACAACCCCATGTTTAGAGTCTGTCTTCATGAAGGCCCTCTGCCCGGACTAGTTCCATGTTGTGGATTGCTTATGGCTGTGGTCTGCGCAATGAAATCTTAAGACCTCGCCAACTTACTCTTTGAAGCAGCATTGGGGTTTCAATAAAGATATTTTAATACACACTTAAGCCTGAAGGTTAAACAAGAAAGAGGGGCTCAGAAAGTAAGGCACACTGGAGAGCATGGGTGTGGGTTCTTCAAGAGAAAGTTGACTTAACTTTATTTTTAGGGGGACTCCAGCTGTGGTGTGACAGTCAGAACCAGGCCTTTTCACCCAGAGGGTGATACAGCCAAACCCCTGGCACACACTCATTCATCCACTCTCCTTAGCGTATACACACTAGACTCTTTACAGTTCAGAGGCCTGAGCAGGTCTTGCTTGGTGATGGCGATTCCCTTCCTCTGTTGCTGTGTGATAGAAAACCTGTTAATTAAAGATGGGCTGTGACCCTCCCTGTCATCAAGGCAGACCACCCCATCCTACAGTCTTGTTCCCAGCAGAGTATAGAGACAGAAATTCAGATGTACAAGGCCCTTGGTGACCATTAGCTATGCCTATTTTCATATTGTCCACTAAAATCAGAAAGGTGGGGGGCAGCATTGCCTAGCCCCTCAGATGCCAAGTTCTGAGAGCTCCTTTTTGGGTCTCTTGCCTCTTCACTTGGGTCATCTGGTCCATGTCCATCTTCCCACTTGATGGTGGGGAGGCCCAGCCAAAGCCCCAGAGTTGGCTGTTCGTATGTTGGGGTCTGGCACTGCAGATACCCTCTTGTGCAAGAGGTCACTGACTGTGGGAAGTATGATCTATGAACCTCATGGAATTTCTGCCGGCAGGTCTGCCGCCGCCTCAACGGGGTCCGCTTCACCAGCTGCAAGAGCGCCAAGGACCGCACCGCCATGTCCGTGACGCTGGAGCAGTGCCTCATCCTGCAGCACGAGCACGGCATGGCCCCTCAGGTCTTCACGCAGGCCCTGGAGTGCATGCGCAGGTGAGCAGTGCTGCAGCCAGGCCACGCCCATGCTGGCCCTGCCCTGCCCGTGTAAACTGCAGATGAATGGGTATCCTTGCTCTGCACAGGGCCCGATGCCCCAGCACACTCGAGTTGGACCCCGAGTCAAACTGTTGGCCCTGTCCGATTCAGACAGCGCTGTTAGAGGGCCAGGGGCCAGCCAGCAGTCCTCTGAGCAGAACTGCTGTGAGCCGGTAGAGTAGCAGGCCGACTGGGGGTCGGGAGCTCCACGGGGATGGGGCAACACAAGGCAGCCGCAAGGCCACCTGCCTGTGGGGGGCTCAGGGCCCTGCTTTCTCAGCAGGCAGCTGCTGTTTGCATAGTTACATGTGCTTCTTGCTTCCGAACTCGAGAGAAGGAATGCGTCTGCAGGTTGCACTGGTTTGCTCTGCTTCTTCTAGCAGTGGACACAGTTTGCTTTCCTGAGTAACGTGTCCAATGAGTGTTCTGTGGTGAAAGCTGTCAGTGTGCCCCTCACCCTAATGATGGCCTGATTCTGAGGCAGCAGATGTGTTTGCAGAAAGAAACCCAGACTTCAGACTGTCTACTGCTGATTGATGCCTTGTTTCAAGCACTGCTGGGCAGCTCCCTACCTCACATACCAAAAGAAAGGATAAGAAACCTGGTTTTCCTGTCTCCTTCAATGTAGTCGCCAATGCTGTTAAAGTCTTGTTTTCAACAGTCACTTCTACTGAATGTTCTGTATCATTTGTCCTCTCACCAGATTCTTTAAGGCGTTCAATTCTCTTATCCTTTCTGTATGTTTCTGCCATTTGACCTTCTCACAGTAATGCATGAGCTCCTGCCTCTTGACCACAGCATTCTGTAGAAATGGCCTCATTCTGTCCCAGTTTTTTTCCTCCAAGTTATCTAAACCAGGCTGTCAAAGTTCCTCATCCCTCCATTGCCTCTGCTATGGAGATTCCTTCTCTGGGGACTGTCGGTGTCTTGTTAGCCTCCACTTCCGGTAGACGTGGAGGGAGAGCCTCATGGGATCCCTGTGGCTGTGCAGCCAAGACTGGGATCAGGTGTACTCAGCAGAGGCCCTGAGTCACACCTAACCACCCAGTTCCAAGTTCTTGAACGGTTTCAACAAAACCAATTGATTCTCACCACAGCTGAAAATGATTCAAGATGGAGACCCAGTATGGTCCCAGGCCTGCCTAGCCTGGCATCTGGGTCAGCCGCCCTCTCCACCTGCCTCTAGCTCATGGAGATTTGGGTACAGAGCAGCTGACTCCCAGATTGTTGTTGTTTCTTGATTTGTTTTTCTGTCACTGGAGATTGAATCTAGGACCTCAAGGTGCTAAGTGCATCCTCTGCCACTGAGCTACATCCCCAGGGGAGCTATGATGACGATTACAGTAGCTGAAACACTTAGCCACATAATTATACTTCTATTAGGAAAATTAGAAAATGAGCATCTTTCTCTCCCCTCCCCTCCCCTTTTCTTCCTCCTTCCACCTTCCCCACCCTGCAAACAAACCCCTATATTCCTGCCATTAACAAGTAGCCATGTTAACATCTAGATACATGTTTGTTTTTCCAAGAGATCGGAAGGAGGGAGAAAGGAGAGGATCACGATACATCTACATGTGTATGGATGGGGTTAACCCATGCGCTGGTCAGCTGGTCTCTGCATCTAAAACAAAACACACACACAGGTGCAGTGCCTATCATTTCAGCCTGTTTGTCATTTAACTATTGTGGGGTTTGTTTTTTTTTATTTTTGGGATTTTTTTTTTTGTTCTTTTTAAGGTAAGGTCTCCCTCTAGTCCAGGCTGACCTGTAACTCACTCTGTAGTGACCTGCAACTCACATTGGTCCTTCTACCTTGGCCTCCCAAGTGCTGGGAGGCATGCACCACCATGCTGGGCCTATTTTTTCCAAATTAATAAAGACGTTATCTTTTTATCCCATGCTGTCCTCAAACTCACTTATAGCCAAGAATAACCTTGATCCTCCTACCTTCCAAATATTAGGATTACAAGTGTATGTCACCATATCTGGTTGATGTTCTTTGGGGATCAAACTCAGGGCTTTGTTCATATTAGGCAAGCACTTTACCAACTGAGCTACATCAAAAGTCCCAGGACTTTAATCTCTCTTAGCTCACAGCCTATCTAACTTTTCGTCGACTGCGCTGTATATGATTGTATCATTTCAATCAAGGATGTAGCGAGTAGCCATATTTTTTCCCTATCAACACTTTCATCACCATGACAAATACCTAAAGAAAACAAAGGAGGAAAGATTTATTTTATCTGTTTCAAAGGTTACAGTCCCTTGTCAGTTAGATGCACTGTTTCTGAGCTGTGATGAGGAAGAGCATGGGGGGAAGGTGTGGTGGAGCAAAGCTGCTCATCTCCTGAAGCCAGGAAGCAGATAAAGAGCAAGGAAGGAAGTCTCACCTCCAAGGGACCACCTCCTCCACCCACGCCCCACCTCCTCCTGCTTCCCAGAAATGCTGTCAGATGATGAACTCACCCATCCGTGGATAAAGCAACGGCTGAGTCCTGGGCTTTCTTGCCAGTTACCTCTAGTGAGTGGATTTATTAGCTCGGGTCAGATCTTCAACACATGCATCCTAATCTGCTCAGCAGCCATGTCTTCCTTGGCCCAGCTTTACCTGTGTTGCTTTCCTGGGAAAACTTGAAGGCTTTCAAACCCTCAGTTCTACTTTTTATCCCCAACTCTCCCTGAACCTAGCCAAACACAGCCGGAAACATCCATGCCACAGCTTGAAACTCTTACACTAGATAAATTAGTTCATCGCTTTTTTGTGTTTTTTATTTTTTATTTGCAAGCAGAGAGAGATGGGAGAGAGGCAGAGAGAATAGGTCTGCCAGGGCCTTCAGCCACTGCAAATGGACTCCAGATGCATGTGCCGTTATTGTACATCTGGCTTTACTTGGGCATTGAAGAATCAAACTCAGGTCATTGGGCTCTGCAGGCAAGTGCCTTAACCGGTGAGCCATCTCTCCAGCCCCAGTCCATCACTTTAAAAATATATTTTTTATTTATTAATTTGAGAGAGAGAGAGAGAGGCAGACAGACACAGACAAAGGGAGAAGAGGGAGAGAGAGAGAGAGAGAAAAAAAAAAGGGCTCCAGACATGAGTCACTGTGTGCACCTGGTCCTGTCACCATCAGCCACAGGCTGCTGGGATGAATCTTCAAACCAGGCACAATTTGGGGGAGGAAAGTATTTATTGAAACTACAGATTGAGGGGAAGTTCCGTAACAGCGAAAGAGGCTGGCCCTCTTCCACAGGTCTGAGCAGAGAGAGAAACCCATCACCAACACCACACACATAAAACAGCAAACAGGCAGGAGCCAAGGAGAGAATTTCTTCTCCTTTATATAGCCTTAGGGTGGGGTCTTGCAACCCTATCCCGGACTTAATGGCTTCCTGAGTCTCTGGAATTTCCTTCCCGCACTGCCCACACAGGAAAGGATGTTTACTTCTAACTTCTTTGGGCTTCCTTATATCTTGCCCCCTACTGAGAGGCTGCCTTCCTATAAACATCCTCAGAGACCCACCCAGGATAATTAAAAAGACCAAGTTGATAACAAAACCTAACCATCACAGGTTCTATGTGGGTAATGAAGGATCAAACCTGGACCTTGAGGCTTTGCAAGCAAGTGCCTTTATCCACTAAGCCATATCCCCAACCCAGTCTATCACTTTTATTAAGTTGAGCCTTCCACGTAGTCTCAGAATAAGACCAGAACGTAGCATGCGTAGCTTCTAGTCCACCTCCCAGTAGAGCCCTGACTCCCCTGTGAGACATCCTGAGCACTGTTGTGTCCACTGCTTCTGTGCCATTCTACCCGCGTGCCCTATTGAACCTAGGAATAACATTCTAAGCTGCTTTTAGCCAGCTGCTTCATATTCTTCCAAGCTCCTCCTGCAAACCAGTCTGAAAGACTCGTGACCCCTTGTCTGGTATGGTCATTGCATCACCCTGCTTTTTCAGAATTACTGTTGTGTTAGTTTCTCATCATCCTGACAGAAGACTTGAGAAAAGTGACTTCAGGCAAATGACTTATTTTGGCTCACAGTTTCAGAGGTCTCAGTCATGGTCATGTGAGGCATGACATCACAGTCAAAGGGTACGGATAACACAGTGCTCACTTCATCATGAGAGGAAGCAGAGTGACGCAGAGGAAGAGACCTAGCTCCCGGTAGTCCATCTGTTAATCAGTTGGTGAGGCAGCGCCCTCGCCAGCCACCTCCTGGAAGTGCCATCTGAACACTGCTAACACTGCTTGCATTGGGCCCAGGCCTTCAGTCCAGAGCCTTTGGAGAAAACACTTCATATCTAAATCACAGCATCACACTTGACAAATTGGTTTTTTAGGTTAAGAAGCATACATTGAGAGCCAGGTATGGTGGCACACGCCTTTAATCCCAGCACTTGGGAGGCAGAGTTCAAGGCCAGCCTGGGACTATAGAGTGAGTTCCAGGTCAGCCTGGGCTAATTTGACACTAACTCAGCTGTTAAAGGCACTTGCTTACCTGCCTGCTGGCCCCAGTTCGGTCCTCCCCAGCACCCATGGAAAACTGCATGCAAAGTGGTGCACTCGTGCAAGGCAGAGCCAACAGAATCCTGCCTCGCCTGGGCTAGCTAGACCCGTGCGTGTGGTGGTGAGACAGCGATGTATGCAAGATAGATAGAGGCCTATCTCAAAAGAAGAGAACAGGTACTCCTCCTGCCTCGCTCAACCCTATCCCTGCCTCCAACTATAGAAGCCTTCAAACTTTTTCTTAGTGTTTTTCCAGAAAGTTCTAAGCTCTGAAATCTCTGCAGTGAATGTATTTTACTTTAACAATAATTTAAGAAGTCGTAACAACAAAACAAAGCTTGATCTCACATCACTTCTGCCTGACCCATGACCCTCAGCCATTGAGAATGCCAGGGAGGACTTAGCTGAGGAAGGAATCCCGAGCCCTCTTCCCACATCCTCTGATTCTGTGTTGTTGGTTGGTAGATATCCATGTGGCTCTTCAGTCGTGTGCTTCTTGGTGCCATGACACCTCAGTATTTTTACTTTAATTCTTGTACCGGGTCTGACCCAGGCCTAGTCAGTCTAATCTAGCAATGCCTCACCACTGAGCCAATCAGCCTCCAGCTCACGTCTCCTTTAGATGGTCCCACATTCTAGTGTGGCTTGGCTCACTCTGGTTTTGGCGGAGGGTCTTCTAGAACAATGCCCTGCTAGATCCAGGCAGGTCTGCGGAGGATGCGGCACTGGGTTGCGTCCTGGGAAAAGGGTTTTCTTCATGTGGTGGATCAAGAGGCAGCCTTGGCCAACTCCGTTGTACCTGCCCCTGCTCAGCATCTGTGAGAAGGTCAAACCCCCACGGTTCTTCATGTTCAGCTTGCTTCTCAGAAATGCCCATCTGCAGCATGTGGGGCATGGCGGGCAGCATGGAGCTGTGCTTGGCCAACCGAGAGAGGGTGAACATGGAAAACCATTCCTTCAACCTACATGTGTTTAATTTCAGTAGACTACAGTATTTTTTCTTATTTTTCACTTCTCTTTCTCTCCTTTTTTCCTGTAATTGTGCTGGTTTTGTTTTGGTCTTCCTCTCATATCCTTCTTTCTTTTGTGGCTTCACTCCATTTTTTTCTTACCTTTTGGTTTACCTTTTCTCCCATTCTTTTGGGTAAAATCCATGCATGTCTGCCCCTCCACACACACTTTATTTCCTTTCCTCTTTTCTTTTCCTTTCTCCCAAACTTCTTCCTTTTCACAGCATTGGAACGCGGGAGGTAGTCACCCAGAAGAACTTGAGCGGCCTGGTGCCCATCCGGGACTTAAGGCTAGACCCCAGCCTCCTCTGTTCCATTCCTTTATTAGCTCTGAGCCCCAATTTACTGATTGTGTGGCTCTTTCTGAGCATAGCATACTTGCTGACCAAATTGCGTTGCAAATAAACATCATTGTGAAAAATTGATAAATCACAAGAAAAAAGTGCCCGAATGTCTAGCCACCGTGTATGTAACTGGACAGAAGGAAGGTATCAAAGCGGGTCTGGCAGGAAGCATTACACGCCTTACTGTTTGACATTTTGTTCTTCTGAATTGTAAATACCTGCCAAATTATTTTGCCAAGACGACTTGTTCATTTAAAAACAATGTAGCGTCTTCAGTGCTTGTAACATGTTCTCTTGGTGCCCTGTGCTCCTGGTGGCTGGGATTACTTGTACTTGTACCGCATCTCTTACCTTCTGATGTAAAACTATTTACTACCTGTACATCCCGTGTGCCCTGTTTCCAAGAGGACTCTGAGAAGAATTTGTATATTTGATACTATTCTTCAAGTGTACTGCTAACCTTTCCTTTTGAAGAAAATGCAGACAGACACTTTCTAACTGGCTTTTCTAGAGATAACTAGTTAATAGGACCTGCACTTCTGCTTTCATCTCAAAGCCTAGTCCTTGGATCCCAGTAGCAAACAGTTTGCAGGCTCCTACTCTTTCCTTGCTAACTTCATTTTAATCAGGGACCACATGCTGTGAGGCACATTGAACCTGACTTGGAATGTAACGGTGACATGTTGCATGTGACTTCAGATGTACTCTTGACTTTTTAAGGATCAGTTCACTTCACTGATTCCAGGAATTAGGGAACATAGTAAGAAGCTAATACAGATACATATTTTTCTTAAATTACATTTTATTTAAAAATCATGTCTTTAATTCTGGATTAAAGTCCACATATCTTCTCTCTCTCTTTCACTAATCAAGTGTGGCTAATAATAAACCAAAAAAAAAAGTTATAAAAAAAAAAACGAGGCCTGCTTTAGGGCCATTTTAGCAGCTAGAGCTGAGATTCACTCTTTATTTAGGGTGGCGCTGTCCCTTAAGTAGGTGACTTGTCACCGAACATTCATAAATGGCAGAGGATAGTTTCCCATACAAAGGTACCAGATGAGCTCAGGGGAGGGTCTGCACACCGTGTCTAAGAACTAGTCTGTGGCATCTCTGTCTTCCAGTTCACTTCTTGTGCTTCTGTTTTGGGCCTCCAGCTGGTCCCCTGTGCACTGCAGTTGATGAAGCTGATTTCTTTTTACGGGTCTGGAAAAACTAGAATAGTGAGAGAAGCTGGCTTTTCTAGAGTCTTGATATCTCCATGCGCACAGACCCTGTTCACCACAAATCTACCTCTCCATTCTCTCTCCAAGATGGCCAGACCTTACTCATTGGGCAGCCACTCAGCCCAGGTGTCATGGGAGCAGTGAGCAGACTGCAACTTTAAATTTTCCTGGGTAAAGGAATGACCTTTCCAGACCTTCGAGCACTGCAGGATCCCAGGGAAGGACTAACTTCTGTGTCACTCCTGAAGTGGGTCTATTCAGAGGCATCTTTCAGTAGAAAGCCTCACTGATTGTCACGACAGTCACTAGACAGTATCCCGTCCAGTCTGATTCTAGAAAAGGAATATTGGATAGTTGCTGCCCTTCACTCTCAGAGTATGTGCTTCAGGCCTCTAGAGCACTTTGTTGACTTGCGCTGCAAGGGGAAGATAGAGTCCACAGCCTCCCATTTCCTGAGTGACCGGAGGCGACAGGCAGATGAGGGTGGCCTTCTGTCCACACCTAGCCACTTTGGCAGGGCTCCTCTCAGGATCCCGTGGTGGGTCTTCCCCCCACGAGGGCTGAGAGGGAAATGTGGCAGGAGGGCAAAGGAGCAGGAGCTTCGCGTCTCTCCACCACCCTGTGCCCCAGGTCAGCCTAGCCAGTGGTGATTTGGGTTGGTTTGTTTTTCCTCTAAAATATACTTTAAAAGAAACTGAGTATGCTCACCCTTTCTGTTTAATTTTAATGTCACTAGGCCTTTGGCTCATGAAATCAAGCCATATACTTACTCAAAATATTGTCAGCTTTAGAAAGTAGGATGAAACGGGTGGGGAGGTGAGTCAGAGCTGCTGGCTCGTAGGCTGCTTCGCAAGTCATGGCTGAGCCGTGGCACTGCAGATGTTACCCAGCTCTGCATCCTCGGCCTCCTGAAGCTCAGGAACGCACAGGCAGAGCTGCTTCTCTCAGCTGCTGCGACCTGCACGCTTCACTCAGTGCTGTCCAACAAGGCAAGTCTCCTTCCACAGAACAACTCCCCTCAGTACTGAGGCGTTCAGATGATTTCTAAAACAAAGATCTCACAGAAAGGGAAATGTTTCTCTAAAATTAGTTGTCATTTAGAGTTTCCATTTGAAAAGAAATAATTGGTTGACATAATAAAAATAATCATAATATGAAATGTTTCATAATAATTAAAATCTGCCCAAGAGATTCTTGACACGTGTCAATGCTTCCTAAAAGTTCTGCAGTCAGTGTGATCAACAAAAGCGTTGCCTTAGGAAACCTGCTGGCCTCTGCAGTAAGACGTAAGTCACCACAGTGCACGTTAGACAGCTGCAGATCACGTGATGGCAGTGGCCAAGCAGACCAGGCACAGCAGCCATGTGCAAGCATGTGGGAGAAACAGTTTGATGGGAAAACTAAATTGAAGTTACAGTCTTGTTCATGTACAGTGTCTGGTATGGATTCCTTCCACATGTAAGAAGGAGAGAATACAAAAGTTCACAACTCATTCCTTCTCGGTCCTTGAAGATAGGTAGGTTCTGGAGACGCAGAGAAGCCATAGGTGAAAGTCCATTTGTGAAAGAGCTTCCAAAGGTTAAAGCAACCATGCGCCGGAGCCTATAGCTTCTGCTTGAAATGGAGTTTCAGCATGGGTCGTCGTTTGCTAGGGGACACCCATGCCTCTGGAGTCACTGTTCTAGTCAGTGGCAACTAGGATGCTTTTCTAACATATCCGAGCTTATCTTTTGAATGAAAGTCACTGTCTTACCAAAAACCACTTGACACGTTCTTGATAATGGGACTCTCATTTCACTTTAAAGAAGTGTGGGCTGGTACTTTTTTAAATGCATGACATAATGCTCTTCATACAAATACTTTTTTTTTAAATCACCATTCTTGTTAACTGCAAACTTTACATCTCTGAAGGGGGATTTTATACTGAACTTGACAAGTAGTTATTTCTTTGCTAGTCTCTGAACAATGTAAAAATGCAAAGTTTTATTGTTCTATGGGAAGACATATTTAAAAATCACTTTGCCTGTTAATTTCATGCTTTCCCCAGAACATTTCCTAGGGAACTCCCCTAAGGCTCTCACCCAGGCCTGTCTCTTGGCCACCATTTGTTTTACCCCTGGGTTGCCGTGGCAACCCTCCATCAAATGCAGCTGGGGTTGATGCTGGCCGTGAGTTCCCTAGGGAGAGTGCCTGTGTGCAAGAGGACGGCCCACCTGGAGGAGGAGGCCCAGCACTGCCGCCGCTCTGCACACCGCTGAGGCCTGTGGGATTGCTCTGCCTCCTGAACAGCGCCCTCTGAGTGGAGTTGGATGTCAGAACAGCCTCCTCAGCCAGATGGCTCTGCTGCCTATTGAATTCTGCAAGGAAAATCAGCTTCTTAGTTTCATGTGCTGACAGCTCTTGCTAATGTACTTGAAGGCTTGGGAGGAGTAGATTCCCAGTTACTTTTCTGTGTCACAGAATCTTTAACCACAGGTTATCCTAGACTCCCAAATAACGAGGCCTGGGGTCCAGGGAGTCGTCGCCTCTGAGAAAGCATTGCATCCACTCAGCACGGCCTTGGAAGTGCAGCGCGCACCCGCAAACAGCATGCGTTCATCTCCGTGCTGCTTTCCTGCCCTGTTCGGAAGCCCACCCTCCTCCCTGTGTGTGGTGTGAATGAGTCCAACACCCAGAATGCTTGCAGCTAGTCAGTTCATTTCATCTTAGTTGACGTCTTTTCTTTTTCCTTTTTTACTGCTGTCATTTCTTGTGCTTGTTTTTTCCCCAGTGAGGGGTGTCGAAGAGAAAACACAATGAAGAATGTTGGAAGTCGCAAATATGCGTTTAATTCCCTGCAGCTGAAGGCTTTCCCCAAGCAGTACAGGCCTCCCGAAGGGACTTTCGGAAAAGTGGAAACATGAACACGGGTTTCCTCTAACTAGCTGTACTCAATGTAATAAATGTGGGTGCCCTCTAGTGTCAATACGAATTCTTCCTGAAGACCCGGAGGATCGCGTTTAGTTGTGGTTTTTAAAGAGTCCGTGAGCACGTGTTCTCTGTTGGAGTCCATAGGAGGTCATGTTGGCCCTTAGCGTGGATAGTAATGACAACCCTTAACCTCCAGCTGGCAGACACTTCCTGGAGGAGTCCAGCTAGGTTTGTCTGAAATGCCAGGAGACTTTCTCAAACGCCTTCTTGGGCCCTGCTCACCCAACTTAATTTTCTGCTGAGTGACTCAAAGTGAGCATTGACTTAAAGCCAGCTTTTACAAAATCTGAATATCAAACCGCAAGTAATACATGGAACAGTGTGACCGCAGGCTGAACAATATAGATTAACTCAAGGTTGGGGAAATGAGCTCGCTTTTTATGTTCTGATCACCGATTAGACACGCCAGGAGCTCACAGCCTGGGGCCACACTTGTCCAGCTCTTCTCAAGCTCCGGGTTCAGGCCCCATCACAGCCACAGGGCTGGTCTCCCTTCTCTAGACTTTGTGTCCAAGCAGTTAGAACCATGACCGTGGCTGTCTAAGGAGACGGTCTCCTAATGGGGAGTCATGGCTGGACACAGTGGAATCTAAACTTGAGAAACACGTTCTTTTGTGAGATTTCCAGTAGATCTTCTGAAAGACAACACAATCATGTTTGAATGTCTTTAGAAAGTGTCTTAACTTTAGGTTTGCAATAATTGTTACTTTCCTCTTATGTGGCAGTTGAGAAGCAGCTACAATTCTCTCCTCAAATGAGACTTTGAAAGGGATACATGGGCCAGGAGCTCAAGAATTTCATAAAGAATTATGTCTGCTCATCTTTTATAAGGTGGTAAGGAGGCTTATCTGCACATAGCGGTTTCTCCCCTTAGAGTTTCTATGTTTTATAAGTTCTGTTGATGACGATATTGTTTACATGTTATTTAAAAGACTGTAAAGGAAGTGTACATGTGGCTCCTATTGACGATGCTGACGCTGGCTATTTGTAAACACTGGGAGTTCTTTTATGAGCCTAATCTTTTGGCTTCTTTAGAAACATGGAGGTTTGGACAGTGGGACACAGACAAGACGGGTCCTTGGCTGGCACAGAGAGGGTGTGGGCATTAAGTGGGGTTGGAAATGGGTGCCCTTCCAGATCCCTTGTGTGCAAACAGCCTGCTGTCACCTGATGCCAGCTGGGAAGAAGATGTGCTCTCATAAGGGCGCCCCGTGGAAGGCAGGCGCCCACCAAACCCTCCTGAAGTGAAAGGGTCTCCTTGTGGCTGGCCCGCCTTTCAGCTCTTCACCATTCAGTTACTGTGCAGTTGTTTAGTTCCATCTTTTCTCATTTGACATCACTACCTTCAAAACGTGTTCTCTTTTTAAAAGATGACCCGTGTTTCCCGAGTCTTGTCCGGAAAGCACCTACATTTATAAAGGGAATTTAGCAGCGGTTACCCCGTCAGCAGTTTTGCATGTGGCCCCCTTATGTGAACTCATTTCCTCAATTTTTGCTTTGTGTTATGAATCACCATAAAACCCTGACTTGGCTAATCCTATAGAAAAGGTTGAGGCTTCAGTGTTCTCTCTGAAGGCGTTACGACTGGCTCCCAGCGCACAGCACCGCACCCGCCCCAGGCCTGCGGGAAGGGCTGCCCTGCACACCCCTGGCAGCGCACGGAGTGGTGCTTGCTGGTTGCTGCACAAGGTCGGCCTGTGAACTAGAGGCTCCGTCCAGTGTCTGCCCACGCCAAGGAGAAAGTGTGGAGGCGTCTGGACAGCCAGGAATGTCACGTGGATTCTGTCAGAGCTCCTGCAGCACAGTTGCCTTTAGTTTTTCTTTAAAGATGTAAAAAGGTTGTACAATAGCTCCTCCCCAGACACAGCTGTATTGCTAATAAGCTGAGTGCATTAAAATACTTTTATTTATTTGTTTTGAGCAGTATTAATATATATGAACATATGGTTACTGTTTTATATATTCTTAGCTCATTGAAAGCCATGTATGCTGTAAATGTGCTAGTCTTTAGAACGACAAGTAATAAATACCTGACGAGAACCTTGAACTTGGTCTTGCTTGGTCCATTCTCCTAGGCTGGAAGGACTTGCAGAGTGAGCACCTGACTAGACACTGTACTGTCTGCTCAAGTGCTGAATTCATAGGACCACAAGAGACCACTGTCTTTTTATTTTATTCTTTTTTGTTTTTTGAGACCATGTCTTTTTTTACCTCGTTTTCACTTAATTTGAATAGAGGGGCAGCAAGGTGTCCGGTTGTGAACATAAACACCAACACCAGATCCCAAGTGGCCAGTGACATGAAGCAAGTGACTTGGACCTCCCGAAACCTGTTTCCGTTTGTGCAAAGTGTGGACAAGGAAGGACGGTTCTAATAGCTAAGCGTTTCAGTTCATTACTGACATTAAACAGCAAATTCTACCATTTTCAAATAGAGGGGCTTCACAGTCATGATCTCTATGATGTGTTCCTCATGCTCCATGGATCTTCCTGAAGGGCTGCCAGCATTGGGCAGGAGAAAACCTCCTCAGTGTGGGGTGTTGGAAGCCTGAGGCCAGAAGGCATGGCTGCACAGCCGAACGTCCTGTTGTGCTCCTAATACGACTCCTCTGGAACTAGTGCCTTCAAAACTCTCCTTATGGAGAGAGACACGCTTCTCCCCTTCATATTGTCACTTCCTTTCTTTAAAACACTATATTTATTTGCAAGAAGAGAGAGAATGGGCATGCCAGGGCCGCCAGCCTCTGTAAACGGATTCCAGATGCATGTGCCACTTTGTGCATCTGGCTTTCCGTGGGGGCTGGGGAATCAAACCCAGACATCAAACACCTCAACCACTGAGCTGTCTCTCCAGCCCACTTCCCTTTTTCAAAGGTCTCCTCTAAGCCCCCCGTGAAGAGCTGGTTTTGGGGTGGGGTTGTGTGCCCTGCTCAGCAGCCTGAGTGCCCAGGAGCCTGAGGTGGTGGCACTGATGACAGAGGTGGGGCCTAGCAGTCAGCTAGGGCTTCCAGGCTGCCCTGAGGCTGCCTGGAGGGAGGGAGGGGCCAGCTGCTTAACGTCCTAGGTAGTTCTCAAAGACCTGGCTTCCACAAATAGGAAGTATTCACACTCTGTGTGTAAGAGCCAGTACTGAGGGCTGTACGAGGTCACTCCTGAGGACCAAGCAGCAGAGGCTCTGACAGAAGAGAGGTGAACTGCAGACACGGAACCTTTCATTTAGCTCTGCAGGACTACCTGACGTCTTGTCCGCACTGGCCACAGGTGTTGGAACTGGAACCAGGGCTGCAGACATCGGCCCAGGGCACAGCATACCACCTGGGGCCATGCTCTTTCCCCTCCACATCTCTACTGAGGCCACGCCAGCATCCCCGTCTCCTGAGCCTCTGAATTCCTGCAGTCAGTAAACCAAAGGGCATAAAGCACCTCGCTTACATTAGGCTTTTTTTTTTTATTTCTTGAGGTAGCGTCTCACTCTAGTCCAGGCTGACCTGGAATTCACTATGTAATCTCAGGGTGGCCTTGAACTCATGGTGATCCTCCTACCTCTGCCTCCTGAGTGCTGGGATTAAAGGCGTGCGCCACCACACCCGGCACATTAGGCTATTTAATAGGTTTTATTTTAAAGATTTGCAAGGACAAAAAGAGTGCACCAGGGCCTCCAGCCACTGCAAACGAACTCCAGATGCATATGCCACTTTGGGCATCTGACTTTATGTGGGTACCGGGGAAATCGAACCAGATCATTAGGCTTTGCAGGCAAGCGCCTAAGCCACTGAGCTATCTCTCCAGCTCCAGCAGGATATTTTTAACCCATATTTTGGCTTACTAATAACACTATTACCTTTTTAAAATATTCTGCAAATGTAACATTAAACCCACAATCTCTAATCAATTGACCTAGTTTTATGCTCCCTGTTCCCCATTCCCATCATATTTACCAGACCTTTGCTTCTATGACTTACGGACCTCAAAGATGATCTTCAAGACTATAGTCTACCTCCTGTGGTCACAGTTTGCCTCACCTTTAGGAACCCATTGAGGCTTGAGTCTGGCTACAGGTCTCTAGGCAAAAATGAATGTGAGAAGCCCCCACATTATCTTTCTTGTCGACTCTTTCAGGGACGGTCATTACTACTTCCAAAGACAATGCGGGATTAGATCCTTGAGGCAGAGGTCAACAGGCCAGTACCACATGGGCTAGGGGTGCCACCCCACGAAGGATGGCAAAATCAACCCATCACTAGGTGAGCCAGTGTTCCAGTCTCATTGGGGTTCTCTCGTACCTCCACCCCGTTACAGGATCCCATTCTTCTCCAGCCAGGGCCCACTTTACCTTCAACAGAATGAGAGGTAAACTTGGGCTGTAAGTCAACCAGGGGAAGGCTTTGGGCAACTTCAGAACGATGGCAGAAGGAAGACTGTGTGAGTGTTCGAGGCATACACAAGAGGGAGGCAGGGCAGTCGGCTAGGTTCACCTGCATGCTAGAGGCAGACACCTGTGTAGTAGCTCGTTCCCAGAAGCTAGAAATAAATACTGCAGTCCTGGCCTAATGCCCGCGAACCTGCAGCACAGCCTGGCATTTCCTCCTTCCACGCTGATCCCCATCCATGGTCCCATCTACCCACACTCAGGGCCAGCTCTCCCTTCACTATCCTCCCGTACCCTCACTGACACACGCATGCAACTCCACAGTTAACACTCATTGTTCATATGCCTAGAATCCCAGCACGGAGGCCGCTGAGGTAGGAAGATTACTGTGACTTCAGGGCTAGCCTGGGCTACAAAACAAGTTCCAGATCAGTCAGGTAGAGTAAGGTCCTGCCTCAAAAAAAGAATCACAATAGCAAGTTACTGAGATCACTTTAATATCTCTTCGACCCATCAGCAAAGCTTCATCCTGGGTCTCTGATCTGGAGGAATCTCCTCCCTCCCTCAAGGCCCTCTACGGTGAGTTTCCTCATCATTTTTGCATTCAGCTTGAATACATCATAAGCACTCTGTCCCTCTTGCCACTTACCTCTGCAGTCATGAGAGCAAGTGTAATGCCTGCAATAAAGGTGCTACTCAGTTCACTGAGTAAACATATGAATAAATGGTCAGTTGTGGGGGTTAATCAAAATCTTATTTCGAACTAATGTCCCCCCCATATAATCATCAGTTGTTCTAGATGTATCAGAAGTTAAATTTACCAGGTCTAAGGAGAAGGCAAAGTTAAGAACAGATTGTAGTGAGGAGCAGGTGGGCTTCAGTTGGGGATAGGCGGGAGGGTATCTAATGAAAGTATGGCGTTATAATCATAGTTCAGGCAAATGTTGATATGAATGATGGGTACATAATGACCGAGTTATTTGCTAACATTCTGTATACTGGTTATCTTTAACAAAAATTTTTGGGATGGAGAGATGGCTCAGTGGTTAAAAGCATTTGCTTGCAAAGCCTGGTTGTACGGGTTCAAATCCCTAGTACCCACATCAAGCCACATGTACAAAGTGGCACATACATATGGAGTTTGCAGCGGACAGAGGCCCTAATCTGCCCATACTCTCTCCCCCCTTTCTCCCTGCTTACAAACATAAATCTCTTACTGTGTGAGAGAGAGGTGTGTCAGGGTGTTGTTCCTCTATATCTTGATTTGAGACATTTCTTCTTGTTTTGCCCTTAGAAAGACCAGAGTGACTGGCCTTCGAGCTCTGGAGTCACAGACACATGCATCACTTTGCATCTCACTTTCCCATGGGTTCCGGAGATCTTCCACTTGGCAGGCTTGTAGAGCAAGTGCTTTTTACCCACTGAGCCATCTTCCCAGCCCCCAGAATGAAATCTTAAAACCCACTGTTGTAGTCAGCTTTCAGACTCGAGAGGAAACTCCATCATGGCAGGGAAAATGGGCACGAGCAGAGGGGTGGACATCACCTCCGCCACAACACTGCAAACAGGGCAGGAAGGTGTGCCCAACACTGGCAAGGGGAAGCTGGCTTATAACCCCATAAGCCCGTCCACAACAACGCAGCTCCAAGGTTCCAATTCCATCAGCTGGGGATCAAGTGTTCAGAACACATTAAGTTTAGGGGAGGGGCACCTGAATCAAACCACTACACACATCATTCAATGAAAAACCTGAAAACAACTGTTTACACTAGTATCACAGTGAAAAATATTTAGGAATAAACAACCAAAAAGGAGAAAGTCTATACAAATAAAACAAAAATTGCTTAAAAAATGGAGACAGCAATAACTGGCGCAGCTGGTGCCCCTGGGCAGGAAGACTAGGGTCAGGACGCACTAACCTGCAGACTCAGTGCGCTCCCTGCGGAAATTCTAACAGTTCTTTTCAGAAATGGAAAAACATCCATCTTAAAACACAGGAACTCTCAACTTAAGAAAGTCCAAATCTTGAGAGAATAAAGCAGGTTCGTAAAGCTTCTTGTGCTACAGCAATCCAAACAGTGTAGCACCATGGACAAGGCCGATGAGCCGACCACAGCATGGGGAAACAAGGTATATTAGGCATACCTTAGACCTCAAAGTGGATTCAAAGTCCATGGGCAAGAAAGCATCGTAGGGTCAGCTCCAATGCACGGGGTGATTTCTCAACATGGACATTAGTGGATGAGGGACCTAAGATTTCTTTAAAATATGAAGATGGCCAACACACATCCAGCTCCTGTCTGTATCGGTGGTGTTTGGTGTCACTCATCAGGAATGTGCAAATCAGAACCCCCATCAGGAGGGCTATTTTCTGAAAGGCTGGGAAAACGGCCAGTGAGAGGGCCCAGGCTTCCCAGTGCCCACATAAAAAGCTGGGTGTGGCCACACGTGTAGTCCAGGCCTGGGGTACGTAGAGGCCTAACCTAAACTGACCTAAAAATGGCAGTTCCAAGTTAACGAATCTGTCTTACACAGCAGACACACAAAGGTTTACCTTGGCCTTTGCATGTGTGTGCATCTGCACACACATGTACACACACACACACACACGTTGACGATATGGAAAAAAGATCCTTGTATGTTCCCCCCAGGAACATAAAGTGGTATGGCTATGCCTCAAAAATTTAAAAATAGGATTTCCACATGACCCAGAAATCCTGGGACCGTATGCCCACAATAGCAGAGGGTTGGGGATATTTGTACATGCATGTTCTCATAGCGATCAGATGCTTAAAGGTGAAAGCAACTCAATGTCCACCAATGGACAAGATATGGTGTATGTGTACACACACACACACGCAGTGGAATATAATTTGGTTTTACAAAGGAAGTTCTGAGGCTGGAGAGATGGCTCAACAGGTAAAAGCATTTCCTTGCAAAGTGTTGTTAGGCTGGGTTCTATTCCCCAGTCAGATGCCACATACATAAAGTGGCACATGTGCCTAGAATTCATTTGCAGCACCAAGAAGCCCTGCCACACCTTTCTCTCTCCTTGTAAAAAAAATTTTAAGGAATATTCTGGTACACAATATGCTAGAGGATATTTTGCTAAGTGAAATACAGTCAAAAAAAGACACACAGTATGACTCCATCCATGTGAAGCACTCAAATTGAGGCAGAAAGTCAAATGGAAAGGAGAGTACCGAGGGTAGGGATGCCAGGGGCACTTAGTGAAGAAGCTGTGCACCTGCAAGGCGAATGAGTGCTTCTGCACAGACTGAGCGCATTGCACCACGGATGTACTTGAACCAGAGAACTGTGTAAGTAGAAACAATGGTAAATTGTGACATGTATTGTACCACAATACAAATTTAAATATGGCTAAGAATTTAAAAACTAATTACAGGCCAACAAGGAGAGTAAAATTACCAAACTCAGAGATGAATTTACTCCTAGACATAAAGTCCTATAAATCTGGATAAAGATTGGGTTCTTAGGGCCTAAAGAGAGAGCACAGCAGTTAAAGGCACTTGCTTGCAAAGCCTGCCAACTTGAGTTTGATTCCCCAGTGCCCATGGAAAGCTAATGCTCAGAGTCCATGTGTCTGGAGTTCATTTGCAGGTGAAGACCCTCGAGTACCCATGCTCTCTAATAAAAAAAAATTTTTAAAGAATGGTTTCTGGCTGGAAAGATAGCTTGGTGGTTAAGGCACTTGCCTGTAAAGCCTAAAAACCCAAGTTCATTCCCCAGTACCCACATCAAGCCAGATGCACAAAGTTGCACACGCATCTGGAGTTCGTTTGCAGTGGCTGGAGGCCCAGCATGCACTCTTCTCTCATAAGTTAATTTTAAAAGCCCCAAAGCGGAAACAAGTCAAAGTTCACCAATAAAATGTGATGTGTCACCTGTGGAATGCTACCTAGCAATGAGGAACAGCAGGTGCTACACAGCTGAATCAGGTCACGAATGGCCTGGACCTATCACTCCACTCATCAGAGCCAGAAGACAAACTCGCTCAAGACGGGAAGGACATGAGTGGTGTGGATTTCACAGTGATGAAAATGTCCTGGAGTTCGTGGTGATGGTGGCACACTTGATGCATAAAAGTCACTCAAATTGTACAAAGGGCCAATTTTGTGACACCAATTCCTCCAAATAAAGCCCTCCATAATTCTCTACAAACACATTTTACACACTTCTTGTCAAAATGACTTTTAATGAAGGCTTTAGGTCTTGGGGCAGATGTGGCTCAGCGAAGAACACTTGCCCAATAGGCACAAGGCCTGGGGTTGGATCCTAATCACCACACGCACGCACGTTACAGCACTCAAGCTGGCATCCGATCGCACTCATAGATCCATCAACTTCCCCTTACCAGGGGAAGCAGCACCCACCCAGACCTCAGACCTCAGGGAGATCCTGGGATCTCACATCTTGACGTGTACTTTTAAAGTAGCAATTGAACTGCACACTTCTTTGCTTTAGTTCCAATGAAGTCTTAAACTATAAAACCATGGTTCTTCACTGCCAAAAACCAGGTTGGAAACTTGAATTCCTTGGCCCTCAACTATGTTGTGATCAAAACAAAATTACTGTCATTCTAAACTTTTTTTTGTCACCTGTTTCCTGTCTCACAAGCTTGTTTAGAGTGAACATCTGTTGTTTTGCTGTTTCAAATCCCAGTTTCCTTTAGTTGTTAGAGTCTACCATTCATCCAGTGTGATTCAGATGGGAGTTGTCACCGCACAGAAGACCCTAACTTGGCCATGCTCACAAGGGTCTGATGCAAGAGCAGGTCATCTAGGAGGACCAGAGTCCTTTGCGAGGGCTGGATTTGTGGATCCTGGAAAAGAAGCCCATGTTCTGGAAGGAAATGAGAGCTATGGCTTACACTAGCCCATTAGGCAACCAAGAACAGAAAAACCTCCGAGAAAGAGATGGAAGAGCCCTGACTTCAGTCTTTAGATACAACTGTGACTGAAGAGTCATGCTGGAAAAGAATCTTTCCACTCTTCAGGCTTTCGAAAGTTTTCCAGGAAGTTCTCAGCCCATAGCTTTTCAATTAAGTTTATCTTCTAAAAATAACTTCAAACAACAGAATCATTTTGAAGACAGATTTTATCTATTTCTTCCAGTGTTCTATGGGGAGCAAAACCACGCTTTGGCTTTTCTGTCAGTGACAGGGATCCCAGCTGTCGTTCACCTGGCTTCAACAGAGTGCTGTCAGTATCCTTTTCTTCCTCTGAATCTCGACCTGGTATCCAGCTGAGGAAGAAGAGAACAATTTAATGTCACCTGCTGCAACAGACAAGTGAGTCAAGCACAACTTTGGGAAGGGGTGTCAGTGGCTATGAAGAAGTATTAACTAGCTTCAGCAACGTCATGAAGGGGTCAGGAGGGGCAGTGCATGTTTATAACTGGCATTTAGGAGACCAAGGTCAGACAGCAGGCTCCCTAGGTAGCCGAGGCCAGCCTGGGACCTCAGCTTGCAAACCAAACAGAAACAACAACAACAAAACAAGCTGTAAGAGCGCCAAGGGAAAATAAGATAATATTCAAAGCAAAAGGTCCACTTAAGGGTCAGCTTCTGAAGTAAAATCTAAAATGCACTTATCCTTTGTTTTGAAGCACACTAGGTATATGTTCTAAAAGGCCCCTTTCTAAAAAGTCCTATTAGGTTAATATTCAAATGTACTTAAAAAAAAAAAAAAAAAAAAAGGAAAGTGTCCTGAAACACACTGAACAGCACAGTTATCGTGTGATTAGTAGTCTCTGCCGTGTCTCCCCTGAGGCTGGCAGCATGCGCTATGACTTTAAACCTCACAGTGTGACCACTGCTATGGCTTATAGGTTAGAGCAGAGCGGTCTCAAGTTAAGAGAAGACAAAATTTCATAGGCTGTCAATACTTCTGTCCAGAAATTCTATAGCAAGAAATTATTTTGGAGGTAGCTGGTAGGGCCTATTTGATATAACTCATCATCATCTCCTATACTTAAATCTTTTTTGAAGCTTCTTAATGATCTAAATATGCTTCGGAATTCTTTACAACTCTAAAGGCTTAAATGGCTGACAAAATTATGTGAGGGAAGACAAGAAAATCCTCTCTACCTTATATGACAGGGAAAATGGCACACAACTGTCACTTGAGAAAACACAAAGCCAAATGCAGTCACTTTACACCTGGATTTTGGCATCTGGAGTCATAAA
Source organism: Zapus hudsonius (assembly GCA_004024765.1). Classification (NCBI taxonomy): domain Eukaryota; kingdom Metazoa; phylum Chordata; class Mammalia; order Rodentia; family Dipodidae; genus Zapus; species Zapus hudsonius. Next base: position 11,995 of record PVHP010001536.1, on the reverse strand, counting down.
CACCTGTACCCTCTGTTTCTTTTCTGAACAAAGGAGAAGGGTTTGCTTTGTAGATCATCCTTTCAATGGAGTCTCACATGTTTTCCTACTTTTCTTTCTCTGAGAAGACTCAGTTTCTGCCTCATCTGTTGGTCTTTTAAATCAAGGAATGTTAGTGTGGAAGGCCACACTAGTGGTGGGCTTCTCCAACTACTCTAAAACAAAGATGCTGACGTTTCCTCCTAGGTACCTAAGGCAGAAGAGCACATAACTTAGGCCTCTAGATTATAGATTTGTGAATAACTGCAAGTAGAGCGGGTGTGGTGGCACACGTCTTAAATCCCAGCTCTCAGGAGTATGAAGTTGGAGGATCCCCATGAATTCAAGGCCAGCCTGGAACTAGAGTGAGTTCCAGGTCAGCCTGGGATAGAATGACACCCTGCCTCAAAAATAAATAAATAAATAAATAAATAACTACCAACTGACCTGACAGGAACTGACTCCTTCCGCCATCAACTCCTACCTACATACAGCTGCTGAGACGTCACTCATGCTTTCAGAAACCCACGGGCACCAGCAGAGGGCAAGGCTGACAGAAAATTCGAGGCTTTCATGAATGCTGATGTTTACTCACCGCCTGAATCCGTTTTCCTGAACCATGTCACCACATTATACTTCCGACCATGGTGCCATCCACATTTTTAACTCCATGCAGCTAATTTTTGGCTTTACGCACTTACCATTGATCTTTTACACTCAAAAAATGAGTACTGCAAAGCTCTGCAGTGCCCTTCCTTCAAACACTGCCGCGGCGACTTTCCTTCCTAGGAAACAAAACAGCTTTCTTACAAAGCACACAACAACTCTTCTTCTCAAAACAGTTCTTTAA
>PVHP010001536.1:0-11027 GCA_004024765.1 Zapus hudsonius | reverse complement strand
GGGCCCGGGGGCTCCCGTCCCTGCAGCCCACGCCCACGCCCACGGGGGTCCCGGGGGCTCCCGTCCCTGCAGCCCACGCCCACGGGGAGCCGGGCCTCGCGTCCCTGCAGCCCACGCCCACAGGGGCCCGGGGGCTCCCGTCCCTGCAGCCCACGCCCACGCGGGGCCAGGCCTCGCGTACCTGCAGCACGCAGTCCGACTGCAGCAGACACGCGCCCAGGTCCTCCTTCACGCCCGCGCACGCCGCGTCCTCCGGCTTGTCCTCGTAGTACCGCGGCATCGCGGCGCAGGGAGCCGGAAGAACCGCGACCACTTCCGGCGGGGCGCCCGTGACGTAAGCGCCGTGCGCCGAGCGCCGGCTACGCAGCGGGGGCGGCGGCGTCGCTGGGCTGGGCTGCTGGGCCCGGCTGCGGGGCTCAGGTGAGCGCGGCGTGCTCGGTCGGCGGGGTTCGGGCCGTGGAGCCCGCGGAGGGACGTGGGCAGTGACCAGGTGGGCAGTGGCCAGCCACGGGCTCGAGTGTTCTTTATCGTATTCTGAATAACCAGGAGCTTGCTGGCCATCTCTGGGGGGCCTGTATGAATCAGTCACTTACTTTACAGCTTGAAGTTGTTTTCTTTTTTAATATTACATTTATTTATTTTCAAGCAGAGAGAGCCAGCGAGCCAGGGCCACCACCTTGTGGATCTGGCTTATGTGCATACGGGGGAATTGAACCCGGGGCCTTAGGCACTAGAGGCAGGTGCCTTAACGGCTGAGCCATCTCTCCAGACCCCCTGAAGTTGTTCTCTTAAAGGCTTGGTCATCAGGAACACAGAACCTTGAGCCAGAGTTGCTGTCTTGGTTCCATCACTATCTTCCTACCCTGAAGATCATTTCACCTCCCTCCCCTGTTTTTCCTCACCGTCTAACAGTCTCTCCCTGAGATGGATGTCTGAGCAGTGAGCGAGGTGAAGTGTGTGCTTATTCGGATAAGTGATATTAAGTGGTTTTGAAGGAACCAATCAACAGTTCTCCAGCCCTCAGACAGCCTCGGGACCTACCCTCTTGCTTCTAGTGCCTGATCCTTCCTGGAGTGGAGGAGAAAATGGAAACAACCTACCTACCTGCTGAACAGCTCTAAAGAGTGTGTTAGTAGCCGAAGGTTTCTTCAGACCCCATGTAAAGGGTTTGCTTTTTTCCCCTCTAGGAAGATGTTGCCAAGTACTTCCATGAGTTCCTCCATGCATGGAAATGGAGTCTTGAATTCCAGGGATGCAGCAAGACACACCGCGGGAGCAAAGCGCTACAAGTATCTCAGAAGGCTTTTTCGTTTCGGGCAGATGGACTTTGAGTTTGCTGCGTGGCAGATGCTTTACCTGTTCACGTCCCCACAGAGGGTTTATAGAAACTTCCATTACCGGAAGCAGACAAAGGACCAGTGGGCCAGAGATGACCCTGCTTTCTTGGTCCTATTAAGTATCTGGCTCTGTGGTAAGTTAGTCTGTCTTACAGAGAGATGGAAGACCGTGAGGGCTGTTTCAAATCAGATGTCATTTGAGGATCTTTTGTTTACATATGTTGTCGGCTAGGATGGGGGTTTTTGAAGCTGTCTTTTTTCTGAAATCTCACCGGAAAGAATGGTCTGTTCTTTCTGGTTCTTTAGGTCCTAAGCAGATTCTCCTACACAGGGACCTTGAAAAGGAGGGACAAGAGTCACTAGTGGTTGAGCTCAAGACTTCATGCTTGCTAAACAAATGCTTTACCACTCAGCTGCACCCCAGCTCCCTTGTTGTAGCTGTTAGTCTTTCAAGATCCTCTTGACTTGCCTTCTGAGTACTGGCCACTACACCCAGCTACTCCATGTTTCATTTTTGGTTGTTTGGGGGGGGGTTGCTGTTGTTGTTTAACTATTATGAATCGATACTCAAATGCTATAGAAAGGAACCTTAAGATTGGAAATACATTCACAATTGGGCAAATCTGAGAGAGGTGGTTTTTCGTTTTTGAATCCAAGGCCTTCGCATTCTAGGCAAGTACTCTTCCACAGAGCTACACCCCAACCTTCATCATGAGAGTACTACACGTACTTATTAGAACTGGGGGTGGGGGCAGAAAACAGTTCTCTAAGAGTCTAATGAAAGAGGTCCCTTGTAGCTTGTTGAAGTGTATTATGTGTTTCTCACCTTTAACTGTCTTGAATATATGAGGCTCTTGTGGTGCCCTAGCTTGGCAAGGGCCCTTCTCACCTACCTGCCCTCAGAGGTGGTGTGTATGTCCACATTAGTGAACATGTAACACATCTCGGGTTGTTTCAAGTCTGTGTCCCCCACTACACTGTGGGTATCTAGAAGCCAGAGACTGTGTCCAGTGCCCCTAGAACATGAACCTTGTAAACCTCTCTTGCAGTGTCCACCATAGGATTTGGCTTTGTGCTGGACATGGGATTTTTTGAGACAATAAAGCTTCTCCTGTGGGTCGTCTTCATAGATTGTGTAGGCGTTGGCCTGCTGATATCAACCTTAATGTGGTAAGTACCATAACATGGCTTTTTCAGAGGCACAGTAGCTGAAGGTAGGTTGGCTGAAGCAATCAAGACTGACTGCCAAGATTTCTGAACCTGCTCTTCTGTGTTAGCACATGTGGCAGAAAATACAGTCATGGTCCTCTAAATAGTGAGTGTGGCAAGTCATAGAAACGATTGTATCATGTTGACAAGATCCCTAATTGTGCAAAAATTACATATTTAGCCAGTTCTGTCTGTTAAGTTGTCTACGATCATCCCTATTCTGTATTTGCCGGCGGAGGCCACATCTAGATGCACAAGTGTTACGTGGTGCTTAAATACATTTAGGCTTAGCTGGACATTTCATGGAGTCTTCCTTTGAATCGTTCAGTATGTTTGCAATAGAAAGGTTTTGTTACTTCTCATTTTTGACGTGGCACCTTCGTGCTGAAAATAAAGCACACACACAGGCTCTCTTGAAAAGGCTGTCAGGTTGATTTCATTTGGGATTTAACAAGTCTGCTGTCTGCCTTCTCACCCTCACAAAGAAAGTGCTCCTGTGTGGTTGGCCTGCTAGGAGAAGGCAGTGTGTGTGTGAGACAGGTGACCCAGGTAGATAGCCAGTGGCTGAGGAGAGATGCTGGTCATTTATGTATCCAAGAACACTTGATGGGCCACTTTAATCAAGGACCTGGGTTCAAGTGCCAGCAGTCATTATAAAACAGTTCATTTCCTTTTTTGTCTGATTTTTAGGGATTGGCATGATGTACTGAGCAGGGTAAGTGCTCAGTATAGGCTAGGTATTAATAACTTTAACTTCCGGTTACACCATTTTCTTTATTAATTCTAACTTATGAAGTATAGGTTTTACATGTGCTCAGTGGCTAATGAATGCTATGACATTAATCTAAAAATCTAAAGTTAGTACACTAAGATTAATATTGCTAACATAGGGCTGGAGAGATGGCTCAGTGGTTAAGGTTCTTGCCTGCAAAGCCTGACAACCTGGGTTCAGTACCCACGTAAAGCCAGATGCACAAAGTGGCACATGCATCTGGAGTTTGCAGCAGCTGGAAGCCCTAGTGTGTTCATTCTCTTTCTCTCAATCTCTCTCTCTCTCTCTCTCTCTCTCTGCTTGCAAATAAGTAAACTAATTTTAAAAATATTGCTAATATAAATTATAAAATGTATAAAATGTAAATTCATTAGCAAGCTACCTATGTGAAACAATCAGTAAATATGACTGAGAGAGCAATTGCAGCAAGCATTCAGCGTGAAGGCAGTGATCTGGGGGGGCCACATAAGCAAGGCTTCCCAGGGGTCCATCCTTCAGTATGTGTCTTCATTGCAGTTTAACTGGAAAAGGACTCTGCACTGATTTTGAGAACCTTCGTTGTGTCATGAACCATGTGAGGATATGAGAAGCTAGAAGTAGAAATGATGACAAGTACCTGGCCAACCCGAGGCCATGTTGAGAAGTGTGGTATTGTTGATTCCTGGCACCAGGATTTGCAAGTGCAGAGGGCAGATGACATTGAGCGGCTGGGGAAAAGAGACCAGTGACCAGTGCGGATGCAGCTCAGGAAAAGAGAAATGGAAGAGCCGCGATGCTCTGCATCTTCTTTGGTAGCAGAGGCAGAGGTGGAAAAGGGGGAAGGCTGGATACAGTTGCAGGGCCTCATGTGAGAGCAGAGGGTGCCAAAAATGATGGGATGGTATCAGAGCCGAGCGGAGAGGTGGATTTGAGGGCTTACTGCGGTAACTGCATGTCAGAGAGCAGAGATGGCCTGGAAGTCTTGGTGGGGCTTTGGTGACTGTGGCAGGTCCTCATGAAGCATTCTGTGGGGGCCATGCGGAGTTTCGAAGCTGATGGGATTTTTACTGGCAGTGGACAGTGAGTAAAGGACCTGAAACCTTGAGACAACAGTCTGCCCAAGAGGTGAGCATCAGAGGTGGGATGGGGAAGGCCAGTGGCCTCACCCTCAGGACGGAGGCCTGCATCTCATCTAAGAGATGAGCAGAGGGGCTGGAGCAGCAAGGCAGTGTAGTCAGCCCCACGCCGCTGGGATGAATCTCCAAACCAGACACAATTTGGGGAAGTTAAGGAAAAAGGCTGGCCCCCTTTCACAGAAGCAAGCAGAGACAGAGAGAAACAGCACCTCCAGAAGCAAGCAAGCACACTCCAGAACTGGCAGACAAAAGGAACTCCAGGCTTGAGCTCAGACTGCTTTTGGCATATGCGTAGCTAGAATTCCAGACCCACCCCAGAAACACTTTAGGGCTAAACCCTAGGATCTGGCCAAGGTGACACAATTCCTCTAGCCAGAACTGGCTGGGGACAATTTACAATTTAATAGACACAATTATAATAAGTTCTATTGGGGGACATTATTCAAACTACCACAGGCACTGACCGTAGGCAGACCTGGGGAGCGAGTGCTATGCTGTGCAGGTGTACCTCACATCAAAATTACATTCCATTTGTGCAATATGGAGTTTCTTGTGATCATTTGATACATGTGTGCAATGTATAATGATCGAGGTGACTAGCATGTACAGTTTTTTGGTATTGGCAGTGTTTGAACTAGTTCTTTACAAAATACATAGTACTCTAGCCCCCTTCTGTGCTCAGAACTTAGACAAGGACATGTGGATTTATTGTTCTGTGTCTTGCTTGTTTCGTCTTTTCAGTCAAATATTAATGGCACATGTCCTTGGCACAGACAATGTTTGGGGAAGTTCCATTTGTTGAAATAAAGCAGTAGTTTTTTTGATTGTGTGTGGGGAGGTGGGGGTCGTGTGGAGGTCAGAGGACAACTTTTAGAAGTTGGTCCTTGCACTCCACCTCCTTTCAGGGCAGGGTTCTGTCTCTTTTCTTTTTTTAAAAAATATTTTTATTTCTTTATTTGTAAGAAGAGAGAATGGGAGTGCCAGGGCCTCTAGCCACTGCAAATGAACTCCAGATGCATGTGTCTCTTTGTGCATCTGGCTTTATGTGTGGACTAGGGAGTCCTATTTGGGTCATTAGGCTTTGCAGGCAAGTGACTTGACCACTGAGCCATCTCTCTAGACCCTGTCTCTTATTCTTCCTGTTGTGCCCTGCTGTGCTAGACAGGAGCTTCCAAAAGCCTCCTCTCTGGGCCTCCATCTTGTCCTCGGGAATGGATACTCAGGCTTGAGTGGCACGAACTTCATCCACTAAGTCATATCCCCGGCCCCAAAGCAAAGAACTACTACTTCAATGTCGTTTTGGATAACAAGTGCAGGACTGTTTGTTATACTGAACCACATTTTCCTTGTTTTTGTTGTGTTTTATTGTTGTTTTGAGGCATTGTCTCACACCCAGGCTAGCCTCAGACTTACTGTGTAGCCCAAGCTACTCTCAAATGCAGAATCCTCCTGCCTTAACCTCCTGAGTGTTGGTTTACAGGCATGCACCACCCCACCTGGCCCTTCTTCTTTCTCGTGTGTGTGTGTGTGTGTGTGTGTGTGTGTGTGTGTGTGTGTGTGCGCGTGCACGTGGTCGTGCATGTGGTGGAGGTCTGAGGACAGCCTCTGGGACTTTTCTTTGAGATAGATAGGGTCCTCCACTTTGCAGCTGCATGCAGCAGGCTACGGGCTCCTGGATCCTCTTTGTGGTCGGCGTGCAGGGTGCTGGGGACAAGCAGGTGCTCTAACTGCAGAGCCACCACCTCAGCCACTGTCTTTAGTTTTGTTTTCTTAAGTATCCCTGTGAATTGACATGCAGGGTCTTTTAAGGTCTCTTGCTGTGGTGTGGGCATTATGCTTTTCGTTCAGTCCTCACTTACGTCAACCAGCTTGAAGAGCATTCTTTTTTTGTGGATAGGCCACTTGGCCCTCTTGCCCTGATACCATCCAGGCCCTTGGCTTTAGATATCTGCACTCTGACGAGCCTGTTGCTCGTTTGGGCCTCCTGTTTGTACTGCATACTTATAAGGTACGCAGCCTCTTCCCTATGCTGTCAACATAACTGACCCAAATCCGAGCTCCATCCTCAAAACTGCTCTTGGTACAAACACCCTGGCCTCATTCACAGCAGCTCCATCTCCCATTTGCTCAAGTCTCAGCTGTCATCTGCGACTTGTTTCTCATAACCCTCTGGCTCCACCTTCAACACATCTCCACCACACTACTTCATCTCTGCTTCCCCTCTTGATCAGCCCCCAGGCAGACCCTGTCAGAACAGGTGAGCCTTCATACAGCTTCACAGGAGCTACCTTAAATGAAGTGTGGCTCCATGTCTCTCTGCCTTTGCTTCTGCTGCACTTCTTCACAGGTCTTCCCTGAGCCTGGGGGACTGCTAGCAGCCCTGCCCTTGGGGCTCTGTCCACCCTCAGGGTGGGCAGAGACATGTGTCTGCTCCAGTCACTGCACCGTTTGGGAATCTTCCTTTTCTCTTCAGGTTCATCTCTAACAAGTACTTAGTGAAGCGCCAGAGCAGAGACTCCGACGTGGAGTGGGGCTACGCCTTCGACGTGCACCTGAATGCCTTTTACCCGCTGCTAGTCCTTCTGCACTTTGTCCAGCTTTTCTTCATCAACCGTAAGTTCTTATTTCTCCAGTGTTGTTACCGCCTTCACTGTATGTACGCAGACTCAGTGTGTGCATCTCTTCTGGCAGATGTTATCCTAACAGACACGTTTATTGGATATTTAGTTGGAAATACTTTGTGGCTGATTGCAGTTGGCTATTACATCTACGTGACCTTCCTAGGATACAGCGGTAAGTAGCTGCAAGTTTGGGTTGAAAGTGTAACAGTACACTTACAGTTTACCCTTAGGGCGTACTGATGGCAACATCCTAAGGGTTCGTAAGAACTACCCAGTGTGCCTATTTCCCATTTCTCCAATGAGGACATGTGGGCACAGAGAGATTAGCTTGTTCACCGTTACACAAGAAATTGACGTAGCTGGTTTATAATGAATGTTGATTTGGAAGAAACCATGTTAAGTCATGATTGTCGCCAGTTTACAGACGGGGTCCTGGCTCCTTTGTTCTTGCTTCTCTGGTACATTCATCTTCTAGACACAGGAGGGCAGAGTGAGGAATCAGGAGTACGTGGGCGGAAGCCGGTACGCCCCTTTAGCAGCATACTTTTGCCTCTTTTTAAGCTTGGGGATCACAGACCAGGCCCACGGCCGCCTCAGGAATGCATTGCCCCCAGAATTTCTCTTAACATGAAGGAAGAGCATTCTCACTCTTCGTTTATATTAAGGACCTCAAATTAGGCATGTAGCTCAGTGGCAGAGAGCGGGCCTAGCACACACAGGTCCTCTCTTCAGTCCCATACCACCACCACAGAAAAAGACATTCCATTGCTGAAGTCTAGAGACCTTACAGACATACGTATCCAGAGTTCTCCCAGCTCTTCCTTTGCTGTCACTCGGGATAACAGGAACCTTATTGGGAATATAAGAGCTCCTAGCCAACAGGCTCCCCTGGCTGGAGCTGTTCCCACCCCTACTGATGGACCTCACCGGCACCGGTGTCCCAGTTATCACTTTCCACATAAGCCAGCTGCCTTGTTCTGGGGATTGGGAGGGCTTTTTTTAGTCCAGGGGAAAGATCTATGACACTTAAATTCAGGTTTCACAGATTTTGAGAAAGTGTAATTTGTGGTCTGCAGCACTGTGTGTTCTCTGGCCTTCTAAACACTCCTCTGCAGGACAGACTGAGTTCAGCAGTCTCTGTAGGAGCTTCCTGTTTGAGGAATGTTGGTCAGGTTCCCACTAACTGAGCAGTGAGCCAGAGGCATGGGAATTTACATTTCAGAGCCTTGGTTCTTTAAAATTTGGGTGCTAGTTGAGATCACACCTTCTCAAGTTGAGGAGTGATACTTTTTGTACTGGAAAACCCCAAATGGCTGAGTTCTTTCCTTGAAAGTCATCAGTCTTTGTACAAAAATGCCATAATGAAATCCATTGGTAATGGATCAAGATTGCACGCTAACTTAAAATAAGACAGACTTCCTAGGCACCAGTTGGCATGAACAGTCAGTCCCTCCTGTTTCAGCCCTAAGCGGGGAAAGTTCTAGAAACAGCATCACGTTATTGATGGAAAAATGCTTCAGCTCCAAGTACTGAGCTTTGTTTCAGAATATTCGCTTACTAGTCACATGTCCTGTTGAAAAGTTCATTTGGGTTTCTTTTCCAGCACTGCCATTTCTGAAAAATACGGTAATTCTTCTCTACCCGTTCGCACCTCTCATTCTACTGTATGGGCTGTCGCTGGCTCTGGGCTGGAACTTCACCCACACTCTCTGCTCCTTCTACAAGTACAGAGTGAGATGAGAAGCCATGGTAGGCCATCTGAACTATGTCAGCAGTATTGGTGACTTCTTGTAAATTGTCTTTGTCGATAGCTTAAAGATGTAAAGTTTACCAATCTGAGGTGATGTTAACACTGTAGTACATTCCTTAAGACTAATTAAATGTACATTTCTATAATAAATATTTTTAAACTAAAACACGTATGCTGTTGTAATTTTTGCACATAAGCTCTATAAAATAGCACACACCCCTCCTGTTATTGGCAAGGAACATGGTTCACCTCAATATTTAGAGACCCCATGACCCTCTTTACCTGCAGTGTGACTCTCCAAGGACCTGACGTCCAGAAATCCCGGTAACATTAAAACACAAATACCAGGGTAAAATCCAGAATCCTTACTCGGGGACCTTGAGAGCTGCGCAGTGTGGGAACCCCACATCGTGACTGATAACTGCTGCCGTAATGGCAGGGTTTTCTTTCCCTTTAGATGACAAAACCCAAATAAGGGGTGTTCATTTGTACTAAATAAAATTTCTACTCGTTCAGTTTCACCTATTTTTATTAGAAGGAATCTTGAATTCAACATGGCTTTTCAAACTTCTTTATTTCAAATGCACATGGACGCTGTGGCACAGAAACAGTGATGAAAGGCACAATCAACAGGACCAGTGACTGGTTTTCAATTATAGCAGCAAACTCAAAATAAATAATCTTCCTGTAAAACCTCAGCAGGTACCTACAATATCACTGGAGTTATTAACTATTCAACCCATCAAGACATTTTAAGGAAATATGTACAAAACATTTAAGAAGGAAAAAACAAAACCTGATACAGCCTAGCTAGAGATTCCTCACACAGCTTCCCAAGGGATGCTCCCAGAAACATTCCCAATGCAAAGACGGCCTTTTCTGAGGGAGGGTTCTGAATGGGGCTCACTGGAGATCATTCCGTGAGTGAGACATAAGCCTGCAGGCAGCGGACTTCTGATCTGTCTGTGCTGAGAGAAGCGTGGGGTCTGCTGGCAGTGCACCGCACAGGACTGTCCGTGTCAGCCATTTTTAAGGCTCAGAGAATGTCTTCAAAAAGTATTTTCATCAAATTTAAACAAACAGAGCATTTCAAATAAATGACGAACTACTAATCAAGCTACAGTACCAAACTTGACTCCATGACGGTTTGCTAATTACTAATACAGAGAAACAACTGGAGCAAGTGACAAGGAAACAGCCCCTCAAGGTCCGGGAGCATTAAATGTTCCCTACATGGGCTGAGAGATGGCTCAGCGGTTAAGGCGCTTGCCTGTAAAGCAGAAGGACCTGAGTTCAATCCCCAGTACCCATGGATGCCAGATGCACAGGGTGGTGCTTTGTCTGGAGTTGGTTTGCAGGGGCTGGAGGCCCTGGCGCACCCGTTCTATTGGCCTCTTTCTCTCAAATATCTTTTTAAATGTTCCCTGCGACTGACGACCTTAGAACAGCATTAGCACCACTATTCTCTCCTTTTCCCTGCAGTGGTAACAGCAGGAATGATGCTTTGCACAAACACCTCCACACTCACGTCACTGTTCAAACACCGCCTGGAGTGCCCACTCCTGCTTTCTTGGCTCTTTAGCAGTGACAGTGCACAACCTGGAGAAGGGAGTCTTTCAGGGAAGAACAGAAGCATTTGTTTGAGAGCAAGAGATGGTACGAGGGTGCGTGTAGCAAAATACTTGGTTTGGTTGCTTTTTTCCTTTTGACAGTACTCTTCCAGTCTTAACATTATATGGTCACATGCATTAAAGAAGTAAAGCATACTGGTTATAGAATTATCTGTTAAGATTAATAATTTAAATTCCCACAACTATCAAAGCTTACAATTGTTAAATTTACACATTACAAATGCTGCTACATAGCTTGGAATCCAAAGGACTGAAGTAGGCCTGAGATTACTTACAAGACGAAGATGTGTATGACATAAGCTTGGGACCTTTTGACAGTGTTTATTTACCTCAAGCTTTCCTTTATTTCTGTCGGTTTTACACGAAGGCTGTGGCAATATAGTAAAACTAAGCATAGGATAAATGGCTCAATCCAAGCAAAAATGAACATTAGCAATTCATGAAACAGAGGTATTTTGGAAAACATTCTCAAAAGTACAAAAATTTGGTTGGCACAAATAGGATTTGATCTGCGCTAATGTACTGTTATGATCTAAGACAAAAAGCAAAACCTTCATAGAGAATAAATTAATATTTACGTAAAGGCATAAGT
>PVHP010001535.1:34434-105100 GCA_004024765.1 Zapus hudsonius | reverse complement strand
TGCCACGGTGTTTTCTTTGGCCTTACCTAGACACTCTCTGTGTTGGTTGGTGATCAAGCCCCTACCTTCCTCCATCACATGTGCAGAACACAGAGAAGATATGGAACCCTAGGGATGCAGGACTGCTCTGGGGGGCACCAGCATATCCCAATTTCTTGGATGGGAAACATCTCCTAGTGCAGAGAATTTTATCATCTTTATTTTTATTTTTATTTTTATTTTTTTTAATATATATTTATTGTCCATAATGAGTTACATTTTTTAGTGGGCAAACCATGCGTTGTTATCCCGAATTCCCCAATCCCCCCCTCCCCGTCCCTGATCAGTTGTATATCCTCCTCCGTGGGCTGTCTGTATTAGTCCTTGTGGCAAGGGATCCTGTATATCTTAGTACTCATCCCGGTCTTCCTGGCCCAAGTGTGTTGTTACTGAAGGGTGCCATGCCTCCGGACATTCTCCCCCACCACGGCTCTCACAATCTTTCCGCCCCCTCTTCCGCTCAGATCCCTGAGTCGTGGTGGGTGAGTAATAAGGCTGCTTTAATGTTGCGAGCTTAGAGGTCCTTGTGTCGAAAATCCTTGGTTCCTGTCTCAATGGCCTATCCTGTGATGATTGAATGACTGTGGTTATAGGTCCCTTGTTCATCATTCATTGTCTGCTGAGTTCCCTATGGATCCTCCCTGATATGACTGTGGTGGCTCCTCTCTTGTCAGGATCTGAATTTTATCATCTTTGACAAGCAGGCTAGCTCTAGACTCTGCCAAAGAAGCCAACCAAGCTGTGAGATCATTGGAGAAAGTTGTCAGTGGTTTAGCATCCTGAAGATGAACTTTATTTTCGACAGAAAGCTGCTGACAAACTTCTTTTAGTTGGCTATTCGAATAGATATATTTGTGCCAATTTTTCTACTTCTTAAATTAGGAATTATCAACATAAAACTTTGTCCTGAGGACAATTAACATGAAGAAAGGGATGAGAATGGGGAGGGGGAGAGCTAGTTGGGAGAAAATGGTACTCTGAGTCCCCCAAATGTGGGGCACAGGAGAAAAGTGCAGGGGCAGGTATTACTCATGAGGTAATTTTCCCCTCTGTAGCTTTCTGGGATGTCACCACACAAATGCCTTCAGACTTTGTAGCTTATCTGAAGCCACGCACAATCCAAGCAGACTTTTCTCTTGGTGGCTTTGGTTACATGGCCACATGTGTCCACCTGTCTGAAAAGTGCTCTTAGGAAGGACCTCTCTCCTATGTATTTAGTCCAGGGTTCAGCACATAATAGATGCAGATTTTTATGATGTCATAGAAAGAGAATTAGAGTCCTGAAAAGGAATGAAAGATGGTTTAGCAACTGTCTCTCTAGACAGAGTATAACCTTTGACCTCATGCCATACTTAAGAGGTAATCGCAAACAGTCTCTGTCTCTCTCCCTTCTTCTCTCTTGAGAAAGGGTCTTTTGTAGCCCAAGTTGGCCTCCAACTCACTATGTAGTAGAAGATGACCTTGAACTTCTGATTCTCTTGTTTCTATCTCCCAGGTGCTGGAATTCCAGGTGTGCATCTCTGTGCCTGGTTTATATGGTACTAGGGATTGAACCCAGAGCTTTGTGCATGCTTGGCAAGCACCTTATCAACTAAGCTCCACCCCCAGGACCTCCACTCTTGTCTTTATCTTCTTTCTCACTTCCATCCTGGGGACAAACTTATTAACCTTTTAGAAGGCAGTCAAGTTTCTTAGGAAGCTATGGGAAGGATAAGAGCAATATATATATATATATATATATATATATATGTGAATCATTTTGGTGTTATTTCAGTTTATTTTTGTGAATGGTATATGTATGAATGTATGTGTTTGGACATGTGAGTGTGTAGGTGCATATGCATATATGTGCATGTATGTGTAGAGACCAGCAGTCGGCACCAAGAGGCTTCCTCAATTGTTCTCCATCTTACTTATTGAGGCATAGTCTTGAGCTCACTGATTGAGCTAGTCTAGTTAGTCAGCTTGCCCCAGGGATCCCGTGTTCTGCCTCCTGAGCTCTGAGATTATAGGAGCGTCTGCTATAACCAGCACTTATGTGGAGTGGGCTGCCATAACCAGCACTTAGGTGGTTCTGGATATCTGAACTTGGGCTCTCACACTTGCACAGCAAACACTTTACCAACTGAGCCATCACTTCAGCTCCCATCCAGTTACTTTAAATTTAAATTTAGAGGCTAGGGAGATGGCTCAGTGGTCAAAAGCACCTGATTGCAAAGCCTGCTGGCCCAGGCTTGATGCCCCAGCACCCATGTAAAGCCAGACACAAAAGTGGTACGTGCATCTGGCATGTGTTTGTAGTGTAAGAAACCCTAGTGCACCTATATACACACACATGCGTACTCATGTGTGTAAACAAGAATAATTTTTATTTATTTTAAATATTTATTTATTTATATTCAGAGAGAGAGAGAGAGAGAGAGAGAGAGAGAATGAATGAATGAATGAACATGCCAAAGTCTCCTACTGCTACAAGAGAACTTCAGACACATGTACCACTTTGTGCATCTGGCTTTATGTTGGTATTGGGGAATTGAACCATCAGGCTTTGCCAACAAGTGCCTTTAGCTGAGCCATCTCCCTGACTCTATTTTTAATTATTCATTTGTGTGTGTGTGTGTGTGTGTGTGTGTGTGTGTGTGTGTGTGAGAGAGAGAGAGAGAGAGAGAGAGAGAGAGAGAGAGAGAGAGAGTGTGTGTAAATAAATGCCCTTGTGGCTTTATGTGGGTGGCTGGGGAATTGTACCCAGGCTGGCAGGCTTTGTAAGTAAGCATCTTTAGTCCCTGGCCATCTACAGCTCAAATAAATCTATTTAAAAAAATTGAAAGTTAGATTAACACTCGATACCATGGCATATTACTATTCATTAATAAAAGCCCATGAAAGCCTGTCAGCCTGGGTTTGAGTGCACAGTATCCACTAAAGCCAGATCACAAAGTGGCCCATGTGTCTGGAGTTCATTTGCAGTGGCAGGAGGCCCTGGTGCATCTATATTCACTCATTCTCTCTCTCCTTCTCTCTCAAATAAATAAATAAATAAAATACTTTATGGCAGTCTCCTGTGTGGTGAGGTATACAATACAAGTAAATAGCCTATGGGAGCACAGAGGCCAATATGGAGAAGTAGCAAAGCATGGACCCCCAGAGGGGCTGCCTCAACCTGGAATGGAAGTTGAGGAGGAGAGCCGCATCCTGGAAGAAAAGTTAAATCCAACTTAGATGCAGCTAAGGCGGGCAGAAGAAGGAATGTTCCTGGATCATGAGATTCCAGGTGCAAGGGCCTAGAGATGAGAGGAAGGAGACTGCAGGTGGAGTTTGGGGCAGACAGCACTGAGTGCTAGGGGTGTATCATAGTCAGCTCACACTGCTGGGGTGAACCTTCAAATCAGGCACAGTTTATGGGAAGAAGAAGGGACTTATTTGAAGCTTTGCAGATCCAGCAGAGAGAAAAACCATCACCAACAACTCGAAAAGCAAGCACACCCAGACAGACAAACTTCAGGAACCCCAGGCAGCATTCAGACTGCTCTTAACACACGGATAGCTGGAATTCCAGAGCCACTCCCTAACCCCTCCCCCCAAAAAAACATTAGTTCAGGGCTGGAATTTAGGGTCCACCCAAGGTGACACCTCCTCTACCAGGAAGCTGGAGAAAAGCCTTTAATAAACTTTTGACTCTGTTGGGGACATCCATTCAAACTACCACAGGGTGAGTGACATTTGTGAATTATTCTGTAATAGTATAAAATCCAAGAGTGCAAGGCATGCTGATGGCTGAAGTCATGGCCGTTAGGAGGAATGTGTCCCCAAAGGACTTTAGGTTAGAGAGCTAGATTGAAATGCTTATGGGAGAAATAATACATCTGGATTTGCTTAAAAATCACTTCACAAACAAGACATGGTACCCCCCAAGTCCCAGGTGTGAGAGGTAATAGGTAAAACGAGATTGTAATATATTCATCAATATTGAAGTTGGCTGACAAATCCATGGGGCATTTATACTCTCCTTTCTTCCTCTGTGTAACTTTGAGAATATCTACATGAAAGGTATTTTTTAAAAGATGCATGCCCTCAAGTACAGACAGACAGTGGTATCAGGCTGGAGAGATTGCCTAGTGGTTAAAGGCACTTGCTTGCAAAGCCAGATGGTGTGGGTTCGATTCCCAGTCCTATGTAAAATAAAGCCAGCCACACAAAGTGACAATGTGTCTGGAGTTTGTTTGTAGTGGCAGGAGGCCCTGGCATGTCCATGCACTCTCTCTCTCTCTCTCTCTCTCTCTCTCTCTTTCTCTCTAAATATTTTTTGACAAAGAAAGACAGTGGTATCCTGGATAGGCACTGGGCACTGGGGGAGTGGCCTGTTGGGAGGAAAGGGGATAACTGGCTGTGAGTGTGGTGCATGGGGTGTGGGTGGTGAGTGACATCCAATCAACAAGGATCAGCAAGGGCTGCGGAGCAGACTGAACTGCTGGGTGGCTCACTGTGCACAGGAGAAGGGGTGCCAGTCCCACCTGTGCTCCCAACTGCTGAGGGCAATCGTCCCCTCTGAGGAGATCAAATGACTTGCTCTTTCAGGGATGCAGGAGTAGCTTAAGTTCTGTTCCCAAGAAAGATCCTCCTCACTTGCTGAGCAGATAACTTGACCACTGTCCCTTGCCCATGTACCTGTATCCTGGGCAAATAAAGAAAATTGTCCAT
Organism: Zapus hudsonius; assembly: GCA_004024765.1. Taxonomy (NCBI): domain Eukaryota; kingdom Metazoa; phylum Chordata; class Mammalia; order Rodentia; family Dipodidae; genus Zapus; species Zapus hudsonius. Next base: position 100,363 of record PVHP010001535.1, on the reverse strand, counting down.
GGAAGAGGACTTGTGAAGGTGCCAGGAGAGCTTTAGTAACTCATGATAGCTTCCACAGCCTGTATATCCAGACTTCCTGCTGAGTCCTGCCGTGACATCTTTACGCATGTGTAACCCTCCCAGCTCCAGCACCACCACCCTCACTACAGTTACTGTGTGCCAGACAACTTGCTAATTCTCCCACTTCCTCTTCTAGACAGGGTCTCATGTAGCCCACGCTGGCCTTAAACTCCCATGTAGCTGAGGATGACCTGATTCTTCTGCCTCCATCTCTTGAGTGCTGGGATTACAGTCATGGGTCATCGTGCCTAATTTATGTTGTGCTGCAATGCAGCCCAGGGCCCCATGCATACTGGGCAAGCACTCTACTCACTGAGCTACATGCCCAGTCCTGTTAATTATTCTTATGCATTTAAAAAAAGTATTTTATTTATTTATCTGCAAGCAGAGAAGTCAGACCCAGAGAATGGGAATGCAAGGGCCTCTAGCCACTGCAAACTAACTCCAGATGCATGCACCACTTTGTGCATCTGGCTTTATGTGGGAACTGGGGAATTGAACCCTGTCGTTAGGCTTTGCAGGCAAGGGCCTTAACCACTGAGCAATCTCTCCAGCCCCTCTTATGCATTTTTTAAAATCCGCAATAGCCCTATTAGATGTACTTTAGTAATCCTCTTATACATGATCCCAAGGCTCAGAAAGCTGGTCTGATTTGCCCAAGGCTACTCAGGAAAGGCTGAGCTAATGATGGAACCAAGCTTTGTGTCATGTCAAAGTCTGTATTTGGAATCACAGTACACACAAGTGTCACCCAGTGAACCTGGCTTGGACCAGAGAAGTGGGGGACATGTGCACTCAGATAAGATGGGGCCCCAAGTTCTCTTCAGCCACCCGGCTCCACCTACCACTTCCTGGTCAGTAGTGCAGGGACAGGAGAGGGCTGCACTTGGCCCTTGCTTCTGCCTCTCCCTGGGGAGGAATGATGGGCCCCATGAGTTTCAAGAATGGATATGCTTTCTTTTGGAGCCAGCCCTGAATATCATGGCTAATAAGAGGGTTACAAGCAGGCCCAGATACAAATGTGTGTGTGTGTGGGGGGACATAGGAAATAATCCCTTCACCCTTAGGAAGCAAAGAGACCGTAGAGACAGGGAGAACTGGGCTTTAGAGATCTGTGCTTGGTCACAATTCGGCTCCCTATGTCACAGGCACCGTGCCTTACCACTTCCCGGTCTTTGCCCGTCAGATGCCATCTGCCTAGATAGCCTTTCTATATCATGTACTCAGAGGATTCTTACCCCCTCTAAGGCTTCATGCACAAGGACCTGACTCTCAGACCAGGCTGACACTCTGCTTCCTGTCCCACCATGCTGCCCGTTGTACTCACTGTGGTTTGCTGTGATCACATTCATCTCTCTCCTCACTGGAGTGGGAGCTACTTGAAGACAGTGCCTTGGCATTTCTTTATATCCAGAGACAAGTACAGCCTTGGTGCCCAATGAACTCTCAAGGTTTGCCAAGTGAATTAATGAACGGGTAAATTAATGAAGTGAATGACTAGTTTTGTGGCCAATTTTGAGGGTCCTTCTGGGCCTCACTTCATTTACAAACCATGGGGATCCCCATGGGTTCTGAGGACCCTTTGTGTTTCAAAAACCCTTTAAGAGCTGCGGATCCCCAGCACCAGAGAATATTTTTTCAAAATCCCAACAAGCACTCCATCAGGGGTGGTGGCGCAGACCAGCACCTGCAGTGTTCTCTGAACACCTGCCCCTTGGAGCACAGGCTGGAGCTGGCAGGCTGGTGATGGATGCAGGATTGGCATGAAAAATTGAGGCCATGGGCTGAGCTCTCCTTGCCAAGCAGCTCGAGGGCTGCAGACTGGCACAGGGCAGCCACGAGGGAATGTTATCGATGGCCTGACACCATGTTTGGGGGAATTAGCCTGCCCTCACATGTAATTATGAGGCATAGAATTATACAAAGGGACAGGACTGGATCGGAGGAAGTGACAGTGAATGAGCCAGGGAGGAAGGCCAAGTTCTCCATCTCTTCCAGGCTCTTCTGATCTGCAGTTGGTGAGGCCAGCAGGTGGCCTTGGGGGAGGGCACTTAGCTTGACACTGCCCTAAGCTGTAGGGCTTGGTGCTGAGGGCCCACAGGGCTTGTGTGGCCCCGAAGGGCTTCTTAGGACAAGGTGCTTTGCACTAGTTTTAGCCTCTGACCCAGTGCATGGCAGAGCAGGCACCGGAAGTATTTACTGGGCAAATGAATGAATACATAAACATACAAATTAGGAGAAAGATGTTTTGTTTTATTATGCTTTGAGACAGAGTCTCATTAATAGCTCAAGCTCAGGCTGGCCTTGAACTTGGGATCTTCCTGCTTCAGCCTCCAAAGTGCTGGGATTGCAGATGTGCATTATCTCACCCAGGAAGTCCAAGAGTTTTTGTCTTGTTCTTCATTTGCTCTGTCCTCCTGTGTCTAACATTGTCGGAGCAGGTCAGAGGCTCAGGAAGTGCTTGCTGAAAGTCTAAAATGACTGAGGAAAGTGCAAGACTGTGGCAACAAAATGAAACCCTCAATGGAGGAAAGGTGGTCCTGGGGGAAGGAAACAGTATGTAACACTGTGCAAGCATGGGCCTGCATCCACGCTGTCCTGGAGACCACCTCTCTTGTCTTCTGGGGTGATACTTCTCAAAATGTTGTTCATCGACCCCCAGCTCTGAGTCTACTGGGGAGTTTGAATGTACCCTACAACATCAAATCTGCAGCTGAGCCTAAGAATCTGCATTTTGAGGAAACTTCCAGATTTTTTTTTCTGCCCTTCTCTCCTATTCTGGGGTAGTTGTAGTGAAACATATGGCGGCTACTGCTGACTGAGGGCATGTATGCATTCTGTCACATCTGCCTTGTGAGGGATGGCTCTGCTGTGTTAATGAACTTGCCTCAGATCAAAACAGCTAGATCAGGACCAAGGTCTGGGCTTGCACCCATGACACTGTCCTTCCTCATGGGGCTCCTGTGCTTTACTGGGGGAGGTGTTCCTCTTTGTGGCTAGCTTCAGTCCCTCCTACAGTCTTCAGAGCCCCTTGTCAGCACCTCAGGGAGAGGAGAGTTGTCACCTTCCTTGGCAGCAATCACGTGGTCCAGCGTGTTTTGAGGGAGGGACATGAAGTGGGGGACACAGCCTCTCTCAGGTATCAGTCTGTTTTTACTGAAGATCTACCTGCCAGGTGCAGGGCCAGGGAATCTGCAGGCAGGAGAGAGGTCCTATAGACAGCACCCTTGACCCTGTCAACGCAGCTCCCAGCCCCTCACCCCAGCTTACAGGTTAGCAGCTGTCACCTGCTCTGCAGATGGGCCGGCTGGCAGGATCTCTCCCTGGGCTGTTCCCAGATTGGCTCGGCTGTGTCTTGGCTGCCCCTGAGCTACAGCCATCTGTGCCCGAGAGAGACCCAACATCACAGAAGGGCAGACGGGCCCTCACAGCCCCTCCACAGGAAGAGAGCGTAGGACCTTGTGGTGCCCACACTTGCTGTACCCAGATCGGGCACCTGAGAACTGGCACAGGACTGGGTGGCAGCTTCATGTGTCTCTGCTGAAGTTCTTTCGAAGGTGAAAATGCCACTTACCTGGTCATATTCTTCTGGCCCAACTTCTCTTCTAAGCCATCTCTTTCTGCAGCTTTCTCACTCTCAGCAATGTCTCTCCATAGCAATTGGAGTCCCTGGAAACCCTCCACTGAGGGGACAGTAGAGAGAGGCCCAAGCAGTCTGTTCCTGGTTTGGTCTTTCTGAATTTATTTTCATAACTGATTGAACTCATTCCTTTCTAATGGGAAAGGCAGAGCTGGACTGCAAAGTTCCTTTAACATGAAAGTCAAGGCCAGAAAAACACAAGCAGAGGTCCAGTGTGGGAATTATTATGCTAGGCAGCAAGGGAAGGGCAGGACCCTCGCTGCCAAGGACTGAGAGAGGCAGAGCAGTTTACTCTTGCCCTTCTGAAGAACCTTGCACTCCCAAAGACGGTGATCACTCCCTTCCTGGCTCATTAAGAAAGGAAGGGAAGTGAGGGAAGGAGTGATTGATTCTCCTTAAACCTGAGTACATCCCTGCCTCTGTGTGGTGGAGTCTCAGCTAGAGCCCCCAGGGATCTGGAAATCAAGAAGTGCTTTAATTCAACAAACATTTATGTTCAATCAGTGTGTGTGCCCAGCTTTTAGGAAGAGAAAATTAGCCACTATATGTTCCTTTTACCTAGCTCTCCCCACTTTACCCAGCAGTGTTCAGAGGCTTTGTCTTAGTAGGACTGAGAGGTAGACCTGTGTCCTGGATGGGGAGGGGTTGACATTTTCCCCAGGCAACCTGGCCACCCTTTTATCAAAGCTTTTGGTCGAACATTTCCCTGGGAAATGAGGACTTCTAGGGGAAAAAAACTAACAAAAAAAATTGGACTACTGCATTGCAGTGCCTCTGAGACGCAGGCTGCCCGGCTGCTGTTAGAGGCGCGCGCGCACACGCGCGCTTATACACACACACACACACACACACACACACACACACACACACACACACACACACACCACAAGAACTCTCCCAGCCTGCACCTAGGCTGCTGGCCTCCTCACCCCCTCTGGCAGCTGCTGTCACAGCCCTGAAGCCCAAGGTGAGAGAGAGGGGCTCCAGCTCTCCTGCCACCCAGTTCTGGGTTGCCCAGGCAGGACCCCAAGAGGCAGTATTAGAGGCCTGGGTAATTATCCGACTGAAGAGGGGAGAGCAGTGGACAGTGGACCGGCTAGGAGGTTTCCTGCTGCCTCCATGGTATTCACCACCATGCTGCTTATTTCCAGTATCCAGAGTGTCTTCGGTTAAAACCTGCATGCCTACGACCATTGCTGGCCCCATCCTGAGTGAGGTGCCCTCTTCATTTTCTCTCTTTCTCTGCCATCTATCCACCTCCAGTCTCTCAGCTCACACACAGACCCATGAGCTATCAGAGAACCAAAGAGACTAGTTGAAGAGATCTAGTTGAAGCCTTTTATTTTATAAAGAGGGAGAGGCAAGGTGATTTACCCAGGGTCATTTGGAGAGCTGGGAGCAGGGCTGGCCATAGAGTGTGGGCTCAGGTGGGGTAAGACATGAACATAGCATGGTGAGGAAACCAGGTGAGAGTGTTCTTGGCAGGGCCAGTGGCTCCCTTCTGACTATGAAGTCATCAACTAGCTGTTTAAGGTAGCCAAGGAGATACAGGATCACATTAGCACTGAGTCCTGCCCCCCACACAGCCTGCTTCTCCACCTTCCCCTCCAGAGGGCCTGACCCTTTGGGAAACTTCTGCCTTCATTCTCTGAAAGCCCTTCCCCAACTGCAGTGTCCAGTGTGACCTCCAGAGAGCACCAAGGATGATGAGGGAGCCCTCCTCAGTGCTCCCTCCATTCCTGGACCAGGACTCTGACCTCAGGGCAAGAGGAAGACACCTAGCAGCATGCACATTCCTTACCTTGAGGAGGGATGCCAGAGCCAGCTCTCGGTGTGATGGTGTGAAGGAGGAGGGGCAAACACAGCGGCTGCCTCACCTTTTGTCTGTCTGCTTGTGGGTTACCTGGTTTCTACTGAAGGCCCTGTGGTTATCTCCCATCTCTAAAAGCCCTAGCTCCAAGTACCCCAGAAGCTGGGAATGGCTCTGTCCAGGGTTCTGGGAAGTTGGCACAGCTCTGTGGGGAGGACAAAGGATTATGGGTAGGAAAGAGACACTGCTGCCTTTGGGCCTCTTTTTATGGGCCATCCTATGGAGCATGTGGTGTGGCTCTTTGTGTGGATTGTTTGGACAGCCCTGCCCCAGTTTGGACTCACCAAAAAGCCTTCTGTGCCACTGACCGAGGCGAAGGCGGCTCAGCCTCAATCTGGCACTTGAGCAATTGGCTCATATTTGGGGTATTTTGGACTTCTCTCTGTCTCACTTTAGGAAGAATACCATCAAGCTGCACCTTGTCAGAAGATTGGGATGGTAGAAGCCACCGGAGAACACCAGACAGGAGGAAGGAGTACTTTGGATTAGACACAGGCCCCCAGGAAGTTATGCCGGCTGCTTCTAGAGAGCTGAAGAGTAGCCATGTCTTATAACTGGACTGGACTCCAAGTGGCAGTGGAGGCCACAGAGAGACATTTTTGTTCAAGCGAAAGAAGGCCTATCTAACTCATAATGGTGTCCAAACAGTAGGGAAGCTATCTCGTGATGTAGTGGGTTGCTGACTGCTGGAACGCTCTAGAAGAGACTAGTCAAGGGCATGGCACTGGGGACAGCAGATGGAAAAGCACAGGAAACTTGCACATACATTCTGGCTCTGGCCCTGTGTTGGGTTCTCCACATGTGTATGGTGTATCTGACATGTAATATGCTACACAGCTCACTGAGGCTTCACACCACCTTTTTTTTTTCAGTGCCGGGGATCAAATCCAGGGTCTTGCACATGTGAGGCAAGCACTATACCTCTGAACTACATTGCCAGCCCTATTTCCTACTTTTATAGATGACACATTGAACCCTGGAGCAGTTGAAGACAGGGCTGTCTACTTGGAAAGCTACAGTTGGGACTCAGACCCAGGCTTGTCTGATCCCTCAGTCTTTGCTGTCATCTGTTCAGTGCTGTGCCTCATGGTCACAGGGTCCTGGGGCATGATGGAGGGACCAAGTGCCTGTACAGGCTTGCACTTCTCTTGTGCTGAGTCCAGAAGAACAGTAGCAAAACCGAAGGAGCCAAAGTCTTTGGGACTGAGGCCCTAGAGGTCCTGGTTCTATTTGCCAGCCCTGAGCTGTTCCTCGTAAGCTGATGTGCCACCACTGACTATTCTGAATGGGATGTGCGAGTGTGTGTGTCTGTGTATGCGTGTATGCATATGTGTGCATACATGTGTATGTATGTGTCTGTAAGCATGCATGTGTATATGTGTGTGCCTGTGTGTATGGGTGTGCATATGTGTGTGTTTGTGTAAGCATGCATGTGTATGTGTGCATGCTTGTGTGTGCAAATGTCTGGCTGGATAGGTGGGCTAGTGTTCCAAAACCCCTTCTATCCCCAGGTCACACTCCGCCCCAGGTCACTGATAACACTGACCAGGTGCTCCATGCCTTTTAGGGACTGCAGCAGCCTCTTTCTTTCCATGTCCCCTCCCAGCTCCTCACATCTCATTCAGCTCTGGCCATACCCTAAGGCGCAGATTTTCATCCAGGAACTCAAGTATAATCAAGGATGAGGTGGGTGGCAAGGTATAGGCAGGACATAGAGGCTCTTTACCATCAGGTGTGGGGGGCCTTTGTACAATGCCACACTAATGTCCCTTCCTCTCATATGTATCTATGTACTTGCTCCCCCTTCCCCATCCCTGTCATGCAGCTGAGGAGTTGCTATTCATGCCCCCTTTTCGCTCTCCTCAGATCCAATCCAGTCCCAAAGGCACTCAATATTTGCTCTTCTCTCTAAAACCTCTACTCCTGTCCATCCCTAGCAGCCTGGTCCAGCCATTAGCGTCTCTCACCTGATTTATGTAGAGTCTGGCTGCTCTGCCTAGCATGCACTCCCCTCCCTCACTTCCCAGTTAATATTCTGCCCACTTTTCAAATCAGTTCAAGTGCTGCTTCCTCTAGGAGGCCATCCTGGATCTTCCTCCATCTGCTAAGTTTGAGTGCCTCTATTATAGAGACTGTCCCACACTTCACAACACTGGTGACATCACAGATATGGTGCATGAGTGTGGTCAGTGATTAATGGCATCTCTCAAAGCCAACTCAGCCCTATGAAGACATGACCTTGTTTGATTTGCTCATCACTGGCTTCCTGTGCTAAGAACACCATTTGACACCTGGAGGCAGTTAACAAAATGCTGAAGAATAGATGAATGAATTGGCAGGAGGAGACTAGAGGCAGGTTTTGTGGATGGAGGCAGGTGAAGTTCTTTCACCAAGAGTTCAGACACAGGGCTGACTTGAGTACAGGGCACTGAGGCTGTCCACAGCACAGCAAAAAGCCGGTCCATCAGTTAGGGAGTATGAGCAGCCGAGAGGCCATGGAGAATGTGCCTTCCTGGGTCATGTGACTGAAAATATTAGTCCTTGGAAACAATTAATTATATTAATTAGCTCATCCATTTAAGCAGCAGCTAAAGCAACGGGGCCTGAAGACTGTTTGGGGAAAGACAGTCAATTATTTGCACCAATGTCACACTAATTTCCCAGTAAGCTCAGCTGTGGCTGGGCAAGGGAAGAGGCTCGAACACTCAATTAATTTCCTTGTTTAGGGCCTGGAGTGGGAGGGGGTAAAGGAACCCCCAAAGGAAGCTGGCTAAAAGCAGACGTCAGTGCCCTGAAGCCCCAGTGGCCACCATAGGACTGTGCAAATGAGCCTTCTGACAAAGACAAGGATTTCAGGCCTGTAGATGTGACCCAGACAGGAGTGACTTAGCCAAGGTCATAAGCAAGATAGTGCTAGGAACATGCCAATTCCAGGTTGCCAGCTCCTGGAGCCTCCTGGGTGCTAGTGGTCACTGTGATGACCTGCAGAGGTTAGGAGTTATGATGACAGGGTGGCACAACACCCCCACCTCCATCCCGGGACTCCATGCCTACTCTGCCTCCCTATTTAGAAGAAGAGGTGAGTGTTTGTTTGAAGAAGGATTGGATGTACTCTAGCTCCCTACTCCGTTAGCCACCTGCCTCCAGCCATTCTGTCACCGGATACTGACTCTTTATGTACTGAATCCATTGTCAAGGATGCAGGATGCAAGGAAAACTAATGGACACTTTCAAGTTGATGAGGCCAGAGCCAGCCATTCAAAGGGAGAAAGGGGAGTGAGATGCTTAGGGGTCTGCATGGTGGGGCCTTAAAGGGCAGCAAAGGGAGCTTGATCCCACTGATATGTTCTGGTCACCCACATATGCTGAGCCCTAGGAGGTCTGTGTCATCACCATGACTCTTGACATATGTCCACTTCCCCCCAGGGGCCATCCGGTCAAATGCTACTCACTCAAGACAAAGGGGTAGGATGCCCTCTCAACAGATGTACATGTGGCTCTTTGTCCCCCTCCACTGCTGTCAGCTGCTACCACCTCTCTGCTGAAGGAACACTCCTGGAGCTACTTCCAGTTTTACAGTTGGCTGTGATGGACACTTTAGATATGTGTAACTTGATTAAAATATGCCTCCATGTTCCAGCTCTTTAAAATGGTAGACTAATATCTAATTTGAAATTTATTTATGAAAGCTTTAGGAAAAGGAAAGGAGATGTTCATGTCTCCTGATGATAAGAATGTACTGAGGTAGACAGAGAACCGGCCAGCACTTGAGCCCAATGGTCTGGGATGGAATCCAGTCATGGCTACCAGTTGGGATTTTTGGCATCAACAGCACAGATTTTTCTCTAGGATTCAAGGGTCAGTGACTTCCAAAGGCAAGCTCCTGCCCAAACTCCTTTTTGAATGTCTATATGCCTGAGTATGTTTTCTCCTGAATCCTAACAAGTTCACAAACTGTGCATGTCCTAAACTGAACTAACATCCTGTAGCCTCCTCCCATTCCTTTTGGTGAGCATCCTCACCATCCTTCCAGGGATACGTACCAGAGATCCAGAAGTGACCCTCACCTCCTGCCCTACATGCAGCCAGGAATCTTCTACTGCAAACCCACCCCTACCTTTCATTCTGTATCTGCTCTCTGGGTATAGATGCCTTCTTTTCCTCACCTACATGGTACCTGCCCCTTCTCTATCTGGGCTATCCCCCTTCCCTGTAGCCCTACTATAAGCCTTCCACAGGCTTTGCCCATAGCCATCCTTCAGTGTGACCTCCAAGACCCTTCAAGTTTAGGTCCTGATGCCTTTATCAAGCTTGAGTCCATCCCCTGCCCCTCCTTCCTGCTCTGCCCAGCACTTCCTGCTTCTAGGGATCAGAGCAAATGTGGACCCTGAGTGCAGTGAGAAGCTGTCTTTCAAAGGAGCTTTCTCCAGATTTGGCCCACTGAGGCTCCAGCTGGTCTGTGTCCACAGTTCTCGGTGCATCACCCTATCACCATTTGTCACTATCTGTCCCTGGGCCTTTCCCTGCCTGGAGATGATGTACTATGGGCCCATAGCACATAGTACATCATCACGCCTTTAATCCCAGCACTCGGGAGGCAGAAGTAGGAGGATCGCCTTGAGTTCAAGTCCACCCTGAGACTACATAGTGAATTCCAGGTCAGCCTGGGCTCGAGTGAGACCATACCTGGTGTGTGTGTGGGAGAATAAGTATCTGAAGAATGTGGGACAGAAGCTTCTCCAAGTCCACCCCAGACTAATAGGTGGCAATAGAGGCATCACCAAGTGTGAGCAATGGCTCTCCTCAGGTGGGCAGGCTTACCTGGAGTCCCACCCACAGCTGTGGGAGGCTGTTATCTTGACTTCAATTCTCTGGAGAGTTCTGGAGAGCAGTCTCAATTCTCTTTCTGTCTTCAAGGCTCTTCTCCTGAACATCTGTTCTTTGCCCGGGAATCGCTATTCATGTCTCAGAAAAAAGAGAGATCTTTCTTGGGGAGATGGAGATGCTCTGTCTTGTGTGCAGGAGGGATGGGGGCTGTGAGAAAAGTCTGACAGTGACTCAAAGAGGCCATATAGTCATGGACAGGTGCTCTCTTCCCCAGAAGGTGGGTGCATTTCAGAGCCCCACAGTTCAGGGCTGGAATCTTCGTCTGCCATTTCCCAGCTGTGCAGACTGGAGAAAGTACTTTGTATTTTCTGTGCCTCAGTTTTCTGAGCTGTGAAATGGAGACAAACAAGTGTCCCGCAGCCTTGTCCAGTTTATGGTGAAGGAATGAGGCACCTGCTAGTGATTGACAGGGCGCATGGCAGAGGGTTTGGAGTGAGAACCAGGTTCAAGTTTTCAGTCTTCTATGTCCTAGTTATGTGGCTTTAGGCAAGTTATTTTGCTTCTCACTCCATCCTTTATCCCATCTGTATGATGTGCTAAGGGTAACCTTGTCCTATAGTTGCTGTAAGTATTAAGTAATAAATTCTTGCTAGGCTTGGACTAGGTCTGGGTGTGTTAAGTGCCAGGCTGTGTTGGCTCTCCTCACTAGTACCATCACAACACCAGGATCTCTGGGGCTCCAAGTATCTACCTTGTGGGAAACCTCTACTCCCCAAAGTATGCTTCAGCCCAGCAGGGGATTTTAGAACCCTCAAATGAACTTCCTGCCCCACCTAGGCAGGGCTGCCACCTGCTGCTGGTTTTGGTGTCTTGGGCTTCAGGTATCACGGCTGCCTGAAATTGCTCTTCGTGGCTCCTGCTGACTTGCTCATCACCAGGGCTTTCGGTCTTGCCTGGTCTCAGCACTTAGCAGTCAGTTCAGAGATGACTCCCTGGGTGATGGAATGGTGGAAAGGTGGGTCTGCAGGCCTCCATTAGGGAGCAGACTCTCACATTCCCTTTAACACACAGCCATTCTGCCACCAGCTTTGCTGGGTCAGAAGGTCAAGTCCTAGCTACTCTCCCAAATGTGAACAGGGGTGTCAGCAGACTCATCAGGTGACAATACATAGGAACCCAACTATAACCCATCCTGGACTCCTTGCCCCCTCATATAAACTGCCTGGTGCATAGTAGCCAGGAAACAAACGATAGCTATTTCTGTCAGTTCCCTCATCTGTAAAGTAGAAATGCAATTAGATCAACAGCTATCATATACTGACTGAGTCATTTTATGTTCTCTCTTTCTTTTTCCAGTGCTGGAGCTCAAACCCAGGGCTTTCAATATGCTGACAAGCACTCTACCACCAAGCCAATCCCCAGCTCTGTTCCAAGTTCATTTTTATGTGTATTAAACTCACTGAATATTTACAATGATTATGTGAAATAGAAACTATTCCTGTTCTTATTTGACAGATGAGCCACATAGGGTTAAATAACTTGCTCAAGGTCACATAGCTCTTGAATGGTAGATTTAGGACTCACACCCATCAGTGTGGCTGCAATGCTGTATTTGAACAACTACAGTGTCCATGCTGTTGTTCAGAACTGCTGTGAAGCCCCATGCACTAGGGGCTGATGCTCCAATGGATCAGGGATTGGGGCTAGTGGGAGGAGGACAAAGAGGAGGAGGAGGAGGAAGAGGAGGAAGAAAAGGTGTCCCTCAGTCCTAATGATGGACATGGTGGCACCATTATCAGGAGTTAGAAGCTCTCAGCAGAAATCCAATTGCTGCATCTCTGGAAGGGAAGCACTGGAGCCATTATTTTGTCTGGACAGGTCTGAAGTGGGGAGGGAACATGGTCAAGGTGAAGGACTGCATCAGCCTGCACCGCCTCCCTGGATCCCTCACCTTTCGCTCAGTGGGGAGCTTGGGGCTAAGCTGCCTCCCCATGGCTGGCAGCAACCTCAGCTACTCTGCAGAGCTCCAGCCGTGAGCTTCCTCCTGGAGTAGGGCTGGGGGAGGGCTGTCGGCCCAGGTCACCCCCACAGAAAGGAGGATACTGAGCAGTCACAGGGAGGAAGCAGAGGTGGCTTCGGGTGCCTCTTTTGAACATGACTGTCACCCCATCCATCTAGGAGCTCTGGAAACAAAGGCAGGAGCCTGAATACCAGGGTGGGAGGGGTTTAGAGCTGCATCTCCGTAGACCTGAGGGGGCACTTTGTTGTAGTCTGTGGGCTTATTTGGAGGTGACACTGATCATGACAAGCTCTGCCAGGGCATGCCACCATGGTTGGGTGTCTGGAGTTGGTTTTACTGAGGCCAACCCAGGACTAGTATGAAAAACATCTCATGCTTGGGTTGTTGCCCTGGAGGGGACAAGTGGAGTGTAGTGGAGTTAGCACCAGCGCTGTCCCCTCTCACCAGGAAGTCGGGGGGGGGGGTTCAGTAGTCACTAAGTGAGGTGCAATGGAGGGGAGGAGAGAAGGTAGGCAGGAGAAAGGTAATGTTCTGAGGAGACGCTGAGAGTAGAGGAAGGTGTTCCTTCCTCCATTCCTTTAAGTAAGTTCTTCACCATGGAAGTGAGCACTGCCTTAGTCTCTCTCCACATATCTCCTTAATCCTTAGAATAAGCACTCTGTTCATAATCAAAGAGCACAGTGTCTACGAGACAGCATTGGGGTTTGAGGAGACCCTGAGAATTGGCTCTGTGGCCAGAGGCCAGATTAGCAGTGGCTCAAACCTCCCCTCATGGAGTTTATAGTTAGGTGTGGGGATAAAGATAGGAAAGGACAAGGGGGACACAAGGGAGAGGGGTGGGGAGCTGAGGCTGGCAGTGAAGGAGGCTGGTGGGGAAGAGGACAGTGTCCTGCACTGAGAACTGTGCATGCAAAGGCTCTGGAGCAAGGAAGAGCTCAGCTCTTTCAGGATCTGCTGAGGGCAGGGGTGAAGGTATCTTGGATCAAGAGGCCATCAAGGAGGAGTCAAGGAGGAGGGCGACTGGATGGAATGAGCACCCAGAGAGGAGGGTCAGTCATAAGGACTGACCAAGGGAGGATCAGTCACATGATCCAGCTATGTGCCAAACCCACCACAGGACCTTAGATGAGTCACCTATGCTTTTGGGGGTGGGGCTTCCTATTCCTTTATGGAGCAATAAGTTGTTCCTGCCTTTCCCTGCAGCTTCCTGGGTTTATAAGTTTCCCCCTCATTATTACCACCACCACCTCTATAAGGGTAGGGGGGTCTCCAGGACCCAAGGGGGCTTTGAGTCTAGCGACCTGCCATGTTCCTATTCCCACTCCACCTAGACCCAGCCTCTGGCCTATGCAAATGTCACCAGATCCTTGCCAGCACTGAATTCCACTGTACCCCAGAGGGGACAGGGCACACGGAGACAGGCTGTACACTAAACAGGTATTTCCAGAAGCTGTGGGCCTAGCCTTAGAGAGGTGCTGTATTATCTGTCATCAGACACCATTTCACTGGAGGCTCAAGGTGTCTTTCAATTTACATAGGGTCATCATGTCAATCTCCAGGCATCCAGGGAGCCTCACAATTCCTAGTTTCCTCAAGTAGGATAGTGTCATAGCACCGGGAAATCCTGCAGTGTAACCTGAGTGCAATCTGCTGACTCTTTGATGAGGGATTCCAAGAAGCACCGTTTCCCCAGGGAGACCCAGAAGGAAGCGGCCTCTTGTTCTTCAGCCTGCCCACCCATCACGGGTGACAGTTACCCTCCTCTGTGGACAGCATGCCTAGGCCCGGATGTGGGCAAAGTCCTTACTTAGTGCCTCGGAGCATTCTGACCTTGAGCTCTTGACTCTCAGGTCTGCTTGTTTTGTTTCTCCCCCTAGGGAATGGCCACTCACCCAGGCCTTCATGTACCCTTCCCAGCACCCAGGGGCTGCTCCAGCCAGTTGTCCAGCACACGCGCTCAGAGGCCACGAGCAAGTGGCAGCCATTCTAAAGAGAGGCTCTCGCCCTGCACCACGCTGCAGCACTGCAGTGGCCCGGCTGGGAGTGATGGCGATGTGGTGGGGTTGGGGACGTGTGGGGGAGGGGAGGAAGAAGGGATTGCTGCTGGATTGGGAATTTCCCAGGCTCCTCAGATTCCGTGGGTTTGACAAGCCCTTCCAAGCCTTGAGCTAGTTCTCCCTACACACATGATCACTTCCTGAACTTGATTCCTGTTTCTGAGTGCGGAACAGGAGGCAAGGAGAACAGCGCTGCTGCTGAGGGTGAACCGGGCCTGGCCAATGCGGGCGAGGATGGGGAGGGCTGGGACACCCTACCTGATGGCCGGCTCCCGAGGTCTTAGTGGATGGCTGCTGGGGAACGAGGATTAGATGCAAGGGTAGGGCGAAGGCACTGGAGGAACACCCTCATCCCAGGTCCCCCTGACTCAGCCTCCAGCAGGCAGCAAGAAGGTGGGTCAAGGACCCTGACTGAGCTACAAGGAAGAAAGCAGAGCAGAGTTAGGGCAGGCGGGGAGGACTGGGTGTCCATGGCCTAGCCCTTTTATTGGGGGGGGGTTCTAATGGGAACCAGCCAGTCCATACCTGCAGGCACTGTTCCTTCCTCCTGCCTGGATCCCTCCATCTCCCTTCTACTTCCCCAGGTGACCCTGGGGATCCCCGGGACTCCTCCTGCCTCCACCCTCCCCGGGCCTGATGCAGCGCCCTCAGGACGTGCACCCCTTCCTCACCTCCACGCCAGTGGCTCTGCCTTTTGTTCCCCTCCCCCTCCCTTTTCTTTTTTTCCTTGACTCAGGAAAACCTTCATCAGTATCCCCGAAGCACGTCGCTCCTCTCCACCCCCACCCTTTATCCCCTCCCCCAGCCAATCGCGCACCGGAGAGGTTTGCAAAGCTCGCGGGTGGCGGGGGCGGGCTGGGGAGTGTCGCAGAAGGGCACCGCGCGGGCGGGGACTGCTCCGCTGAGCCCGGGGAGCCCCGCGGGGTTCGGGGGGGCCTAGCGCCCCCACCTTGCCCGCCCTAAACTTCTGTATGGCCGCGCATAGTTGAACCCCTCTGCCCGGGCTCGGTCCCGGGGCACCCCTTTCCTCTGTCCCCCTCCCGCCGCTGGCCGTCCAGGGCGGAGCAGGGGGCGTCGGCGGGGTGCCGGGGCGGGTCCCTGCGCCGCGGGTGGCGGGGATGGTCTCGGAGGGGCCCGCGCGCGCGCGAGCCCGCGGATGTGAGGCGCATCTCAATCGGCGGGGGCCGCGGCGCGGGCGCCTACTACCGCAGCGCGCGAGCCCGGAGCTGCGGAGCAGAGCCGCCGCGGTCCTGCCGGCCCGGGAGCGGGAAGCGGGGCACCGGGACTTTGGGGACCCCGCCTGTCCCCTGGCCACCCTCCCGACCGGCCCGAGCCGAACGGCGCCTACACGTCCCTGGGTAAGAGGGAGCCCGGGTGGGGTACCCTGCGAGGGCAGCCCCGGGTCCCCCGCGAGGCCACACCCAACCCACCAGCCGCTCCCCCGGGTCGGGTGGACCCCGCCTCGCGCCCGCACTCCGGGACCCTAGACTTTCCGGGCTTGGGGCTCGCTGCGGTGTGAACTAAGTGCGGGACGGAGCCCGGAGTCCGCAGCGACCGTGGGTTTCGGGGATCCACTCGTGTGTCCTGGGGGAGGTGTCTTGAATGTCCTGGGAACCCCTCGACCGCGACACGTTCTTGCTCGCGACGCCTTTTCGCTCGCCGGGAGCCCAGGCTGGGCGCGGGAAGAAGCCGGGACCCCGGCCGCGGTGCTCCGCGCGCAGGACGGGGATTGAGCAGGGAAGCGGGAGCGCCGCCCGCTCCGAAGCCGTGGGAAGGGGCACCAGGGAGGCACGTGAAGTGGGCGTGCAGCGAGAAGCGGGCTCGGGGCGCGAGCACCCTACTCGCCCCCGCCGCAGGGGGGAGGAGTTGGAGGATCCCGCTAGTGCGGAGCTTTGGAGGTCCCTGGCTAAAGTGAAGCGCTGTGGGGGCACCGGCGCTGTGCCAACGAGTCTATCCTTCCGGGATTCGAGGTCTTGTTTGCCACCCCTTCCTCTCCCCAGAACTTTTTCATCTTCCAATCAGAGCTAAGGTTCCATGCATTAGAGGAACTAGCATCCCAAAGATCCTGACCGGCAGCCCGGGGCTTGGAGAGGCCCAGGAGAGGTAGAGGCGCATGAGCAGTAGACCCATGGCCCCACTGAGTTTGCTGTGTGACCTTGGACAAGCTGCTGTACCTCTCAGAATTTCTGTATGATAGAGGGGAGTGCTGCAGCAGACAGCAACGGGACCCATGTGGAGAGTGCTCTGGTGGAGAAATCCATTGGTGTGCCTGGCAAGCTTCTGTGCTTGGGAATTCTCTGCCTTTGATCCCCTGCGGAGGCCCAGAGTTCACTCACTGGGAGGGAGAAGGGTGGCAGTGTGGAGATGTGAACTCAGAGAACCATTCTGACTTGTCCCATGACCTTGGGCAACTCCTTTATCTCTCTAGGCCTCAGTATGCTCATCTGAAACCTGGGGTTTGGGGCTTATGACATCCAAGGTGTCTCTCAGCCAGCTGGACACCTGCTAGCCCCACTGAAGAGTGGAGTTGGAGGTAGCAAGGTAGGATAGCCTAGTGTCTGGGAGTGTAGTTCCTTAACCTTCAAGGAGAGGAATCCTTCAGGCTGGCCCTTTCAGCATCTCTTCTCACTGAGTCTCCAGCAGGCAGGCTAGAACAACACACCCTCAGCACGGAGTACAGCCTTCCCTGGAGAGAATGACTGGGCAGGTACCAGTCAGGAGTGTCCCAGGGTCATGCTTTCTGTGCCCACACAGGCCTGCCCCACCTCAGATTAGTTTGCTGTGGAGAAATCCTCAATGCTTAGATCTCTAGTAGGAGCCTGTAGCAGCCCATTGCCCAGCCTTTGGGCTTGGCTGAGAAGTGGCTCACGGGGAGACTTCCTTGGGGACAGCCCTGTTGGGGCTTCTTTGGAAATGAATCCATAGCTTGTCAGTGAGCCTCCGGAGTGTAAGGCCAGAGATAAGCTGAGTTTATAGGCTCTGCTTCCCATATATGTGACCTTGTGTGACCTTGGACCAGTCCGTTTTTGTTTTCCTCACTTGTGCTTTGAGAGGATCAAACTGGGAAAGTCCCTAGGACAATCCCAAACCTGCAGATCTGTGGCTGGAGTGCCTGAGTGACAGGGGCATTGATGTGAGCAAGTGGACTCTGAAACTCCCAACACACAGCCCCTTCCAGCGTCCATCTCCAGAGCGGAGACATCTTGAGCTAACCAGTTTCCAACCCCTGCACAACCTGGTAAGACCTGAAAAGCCCCTGGCTCTGCTGGTTATGAGCTGTGTGACCTTGAGCAAGTGCCTCGATATCTTTGAGCTTCAGTGACTTCATTGTCAAAATCCAGTGATAATAGTGGTAGTATTCTAGGGTTGGTATGAAGATTAAAGAAGAAACAAATGAAGTGCTTAACACAGCACGGAGCCCCGAAGTGCTCCAAAACACGGTTGCTGTTGTTCACAGTATCAATCAAAGCCCCTGGCAAGCAGGTGGCAAGGCACCTGGAAGCAGCAGTCAAGGTGAGCAGGAAAGGATTTGGGGACTTCAGCATGATCTTACCCAGAGTCCAACACTACCCCAGATGGGAGCAGCCACCATCTCTGTCCCTGTCCCTTTTACTCCATTTCTTGAACCCTCCAAGAATGAGTCAACTGATAACCAGAGAGGAATGAAGCTGGATGTGGCAGGTGCCAGTCCCTCAGGAACCTGCTGAACCTCCAGGGGATTTAGGACCAGACCAGACCACATATGTGGGTTCAGTGAAGATAGGGTGGAGGGGCCAGGGCTTGGGTTTGCTGCTGACTACTTATATGACCTCAAGCATTTTAACACCTCCTCTGGGCCTCAGTTTCCTTGGGTGTGAAGTGGAAGGGTGGTTTAGATGAGTCAGTGCTGGCCCTGTTGGTTCTGAGAGTAGTGAGAGGTTCACTGGGATCTTCCAGGCATCTGGTGCTCCCTGTCACCTGGTGTCCATCCCATGTCTCAGCCTGGGTGCTGACAGTTACCAACAGAGGCTTTGCAGACAGACATGCAGGTTCCCATCCTGGCACGCTCCTTAATAGCTGTGTGGATTTAAACCAGCTCCTTAACCTCTCTCAGCATCAGACATCTCATCTGTGAAATGGGGAGACCATTCCTTACCTTTTAGGGTTCTTAAGATCTCATGGGGATAACATATAAAACTCCTGGAATACAGGGAGGTCCTAGTGTGTTTCTAGTGGATGCTTCTCTTGGCTCTGTGTCACCTTCTGCAGCTGTCACCATGCACAGATGTCTTCCCACTATGCACTCCTGAAGTGTGCCTGTACTGCTTTGGTCACAGGGCCTGTGGAGGGGAACTCAACCATGGGGCTACAGACCTAGTGAGAGTCTGTCAGGGAGAATAATGGGAGAATAATTAAGGCAGAAAAGGTTCCTTGTGGTGGAGACACATGACATCCTTCCAGTCAAAGTTAGCTATGAAAAAAACCTGGGAAATGAAGTCCTAGAGGAAAGGCCAAAGGGGTCCCAGGTCATTGAGCCCACAGTGGGCTTGGGTGTGGGAATTTCAGAATGAGGCATCAAGAGGGTCCTCAGGATCTCTGCCACAGGAAAGCTGAGGTTCAGGGGAAGTGCCTTGCCCAGGATCACACCGTGTATTAGCACCAGGAATGAAGCTAGCCAGCACTTGGGGACTCAGTCTAATACTCTTTCCATCCTACCTGCGGAGGGCAGAACACTTCCTTTCCATCTCTTCTGGAATCATAGCAAGAGGTGCAGTGCTTTGATTCCAGCAGGAAGGACAGGGGTCTTGAGAGGAAGGAAATTTACCCAGGCTCAGAGAATGCTGGGTCCCCATTTTACAGATGAGAATACCAAGGCCTCAGAAAAGTACAAGACTGGCCCACGGTCTCCCCAGAGTCAGGCTAGAGCTTGGTCAGGCATAACAGCCACACCATTCTGCTTCTCTCCACCCAGACCTGGGAACAAACCCGTGAGGTAGATAGAGCAAGAGGCCAAAAGACAAATATCTGATTCTGAGACAAGCTCTGCTTTCTGGGCCCATCTCAGGTAGCTCTGCCTTGAGCCGCTGACAGCCTTCCTTGCTGAGGAAGGAGACAATGGCCAGTCCCTTGTTCTCAATTCCACTGGCCAGCAGAATGAAAGGAAGTCAATATTTGCCCAGCAGCTAAGGACACGAGTGTGACTTGGGCTGGGGCAGGGAGGGGCAGTGTGGGGGTGTGAGCACTTGCTTCCAAAGCTGCCTCTGCGTTCATTGTCGCAGTAAGTAACCCTTTGTGTCTCTCAGTGCTTTGGAAAGGTCTGGTCTGGCCCCCTCCCATCATCCTCCCAACAACCTTCTTCCCTAATAAATTTCTTTTATTATTTAGAGCTGATGGCTCCCCAGCTTCCAGCTCCCTAGGGAGATAGGACTTGAAGCTTTTGCAGAAAGGCCTGGCAGCAGATGGCCCATTGAGCCGGCCTCCAGAAGAGCTGCAGAGGTGCAAGAAAGCAGCTTCCTTATCTGGGTCTGCGAGGCCAGGGAAGGATGTGCAGTCCTTGACAGGTCAGGAGAAGCTGACAAGGGTCTCTTTTCTGCCTTGGCTTTGTTATCTTTTAATTTTTTGTTCCTGCATCTTGCTCCATTTTCTCGGTCCTGCAAATGGGGAAAGACGGTCCGAGCCCCTTTCCACAATCCTTTCCACGGCTGAAATGAGATTCTTGAACTCGTTGCAGCTGCCGACTGCTTTAATGGCTTTTGTGACTGCCGCGTTGCTCATGGAGCCTGTCTTGGCGATTTAACAAAGGGTGCATTTGGAAGCCGAAGTGCTTCTAGTGTGAGCTGCCAGGGCTGTACTGCAGCAGGACAGACTTATGTGAGGTGTGAGGAGGGACTTCCGTGGGAGTCACCAGCTCTGCCTAGATTGCTTATGCTCTTAGAACAAGCCAGCACTGTCACCTATCCCCAAGGGAGCCCCTGGGTGTTCCTGGAGGTCAGGATCACCAAGTTAACTAAGCCTGGCTCCTTGACTCCCAAACTGACAGTCGGGGCTGGTGATCCTTGGACATCAGGTAGCCAGGGGGATCTCCCAAGCCCTCAGTTGTGCCCCCACTGTGAGCTGGAGGCAGCAAAGCTGGGTGAGGGAGCGGCAAGAGTGAAGTATCAGGAGAGCCCTCAGACACCAACCTAGGCAGCGCAGATACTGCAGAGCAGAGAAACAGGCAGCAGGAGCGTCTCTCAAAGCTGCTGCTCACAGCGTGCCTGGCCAAGGCCGCCAGCTCAAGCCCTGCCTTCAGCCCGGACTTGAGGGCAGCCGGCTGCCGGGGACAGATTGCAGCCTGGTTCAGGCCTTCTGTCCAGCACACGCCTCCTGGGCACTAGCACACCCGGCTCTCTGGCAGGAGTAAGCGTCCTGATCCTGTGACTCCTGGAACCCACATGGCCTCTTGCCATCTTGTGTGTGACTGGGTCCAGTGGCCCTAGTTCAGTGTGGGTGCTAAGTCCCCAGGTGCATTGGTAGTTAAGTAGAGATTGAAGATGGTAGGAACCTGAGACAAGGTGCTGCTGTAGACTGAGCTATAAGGTGCTGCCATGATGGTTAGGGTACGTCTTAAAATAGAAAGGGGCATTTTGAAGACAAAGTTTAGCACCAGCGCTGGGAGTGGATGGGACAGGACGTGAGAACATTTGTTTGGAAGTCCTAGAGTGTGGTGCATCCACCATGAGCGATGGTAGAACCTGCTGGTTCCTGTTTCTGGTCACGGTTGAGCCTATTCGGAAGCCCGGGCAGAGGCCTGACCCCCTCCCTCACCCGCTATGTCCTGTGGTGAAGACGTCTGGCAGAGCCAGCAGGCCTGCGGATGCACAGGGTGGCCTCTTCCTGCTCCTCTTCTGGCACATGCAGGCATCCTAGCTGAGGCCCTGGCCGCTCTCCCGATGAGGCCACTTGGACTCAGGGTGGCTTTAGCTGAGTCTTCTTGTCTGTTCTTCCTCATTTAGCCAAGGGAAGGTATATGGTTCTGTGTGTCTGAAGGCATCAAGGCTGGGGCACAGGCATGTTGCCCAGCCACAGTTAAACAAGCAAAGAGCAGGGCCGAGGGCCTCCCTTCAAGAGGGGACACCTAGCCAGGAGCCCCAGACAGGCTGAGGCCATACTGTCCTGGGATGTCAGAAGTCTTAGAAGCCCCTCCCTCCAGTTCCCCACAGCGCTGGAGGCTTCCCAGAAGCAGGGCCTGAGTTCCACACCATGGCCAGCAGCTTTCCTGCCTGGGAAGTCCAGGCCCTGGTCCTCTGCCTGCCTCTTTTCAAAGTGTGTGAAAAGCCAATAGGACCTATTGACAGTGTTAGGTTGGCGATTAGGCCAAGGGTGTCTCATAGTCTCCCCGCCATGTTCTGCCACAGACTGCAGGGTGACCAGGCTAGACAGTCCCAATAGCTTTGGGTTAGGGTTGGCAACTGAGATGCCCACTGCCCCATAGCCCTCCACTTGGTCATCTGAGACTTAGAGAGGGGGCACTTTGTTTCAGAGATACTCAGAGCCTTAGAAAAGATTGAGGACTCTCTCCATAGTGTCTCCCCAAATATTTTACCAAGAGCCCCAGACATGAGGTTGCTTGGCCAAGTTCACTCCTGAAGTCAACAGTGAACTCATGGCCTAGTGTATGCCAAGGTTCATCTGTCCTGTTCACTTCTCAAGCTTTCTTCAAGAAGGCTCTGGCATTGGCCAGCACTAGGGGTCCTTGTGTAGTGCTTACCTCCTGTCACGTTGGTCCTAACCTCAGATTCCTCTGTACCTCATACTCGTGCAAGTTGGAAGCATTTAGCAAATAGGCCAATCTTTCCCTCATGGCTTTACTGGGTCAGAGAATGGAGACTTCCCCACCACCATTTCTTTGAAGTAGGGTCTCACTGTGTAGTTCAGGTTGGCCACAAACTCACTATGCAGCTCAGATTGGCCCTGAACTCACTATATAGCCCAGGCTAGCTTCTAACTCACATTGACTTTCTGGTGCCTCCCTGGTGTTAGGATTATAGATGTGAGCTACCATGCCCAGCTGATTCTGAAAATTGTAGGGCAGATAATGCTCTCTATGAGTCAGAGCTGTATTAACTCTTAGGGGAAGTTTTAGAGGAGATCTCTGGACTCGAAGTAGAAAATAAAGTGCAAAATTAGTGAACTAAGTAACAAAATTAGTTAATGTGAATTTACTAGTCACATGGTTTGAGGCAAGTTGCTACCTCTCTGATTTCAATTCTAAATTGGAATTGATGGTACTGATGTTTTTTAATTATTTATTTGAGAGAGAGAGAGAGAGAGAGAGAGAGAGAGAGAGAGAGAGAGAGAGAGAGAGAGAGAGAGAGAGAGAGATTGGGACCTCCAGCCACTGCAAATGAACTCCAGACACATGTGCCACCTTGTGCATCTGGCTTTATATGGGCCCTGGTGAATCAAACTTGGGTCCTTCTGCATTGCAGGAAAATGCTTTAACCGCTAAGCCATCTCTTCAGCCTGGTACTAATGGTTTGAATTTGTGTGTGTGTGTGTGTGTGTGTGTGTGTGTGTGTGTGTGTGTGTGTGTGTGTGGCATGTTTGTGTGCCAGGTTCGCTTGCTGTTGTAAATGAACACCTATCTGGCTTTATATGGGTGGCTGGGGAATTGAACCCAGGCTATCAGGCTTTGCAAGCAAGCACCTTTAGCTGCTGAGCCATCTCCCTAGCCCCAGTACTACTTACTTATAGCAGTTTATAAATATCTATTTTTAAAAACAGCTTTGGGGCTTCTAGAAACTGCATTTGGTAAAATGCTTGCTTTGCAAGCATGAGGAACTAAGTTCAATCACAGAACTCACGTAGAAATGCTAGGCATGGTGGCGGGTGTTTGTAATCCCAGCACTGGGGAGATGGAGACAGGCAGACCCATGGGCTAGCCAGCATAGTTGAAATGGTGAGCACCAGGCCATTGAGAGACTCTGTATCAGACAGGAGGACAGTATCCTAAAGAGTGAAGCCTTAGACTCTCCTCTGGCTTCCACATACACAAACACATGGACGCACACTTGCACCCACACGTATGCCTGCACACACATGAGAATATGCACACATGCACACACATATAAACACATGCATGAAAACCACTGTTAGGACTGGGGGAGATTGCTCAGTAGTTAGGGCGCTTGCTTGAAAAGCCTGCTGGCCTGGGTTTAATTTCCCAGTGCCTACATAAAGTCTGATGTTCAAAGCAGCACATGTGTCTGGAGTTTGCTGATAGTGAAAGGAGGCTCTGGTGCACCCATACACTCTCTCTCTTCCTCTCCCTCTCAAATAAATGGATAAATAAATCAAGTGTTAAAGAAAACACTTTTATACTCGGGAGGCTGAAGTAAGAGGACCTCTGAGAGTTTAAGGCCAGCCTGGGCTACAGAGTGAGCTCCGGATCCTCCTGGGCCTGAGTAAGACCCTGCTCCCAACAAAACATGCCCCAGCTTTATTGAGATATAACTCATATGCCATACAACTTACTATTAAAAACGCACAATTCAATGACTTTTAGACATCACAGACTTGTGCAATCATCACTACAATCTAATTTCAAGACATTTTTTCACCCCCCAAAGAAACCCCATCCATATACATTACCATCCCCAAGCTTTGCATTGTCCCAGCCCTGGCCAACTAACAACCCACTTTCTGTCTCTGTAATTCTGCCTCTCCGGATCCTTTGGGTAAGTGGGCTCATACACTGTGATCTGCCATGACTTGCCACTTCTTCAGGTGCGTCCATGCCACAGCACATGGCATCTTGTATGTGGACATGCGCCGTATTCACCCACTGGTCGGCTGATGGGCATCTAAGTTGCTTCTCCTTTGCAGTGCCTGTGACCAATGAAGCTATGAACACTTGTGAACGGTTTCTGTCAGCGCCTGCACCTTCATTTCTCTTGTCTGTATGCCTAGCACTGGAATTGCTGTGTTGAACGACGTGTTCTTAATTGGAATTTCACAAAGCTCTGCTCTAAGTTATCTCCCTTCATTATCACGGCACTCCAAAGGCGGGTACCACTGTTATCTCCATCTTACAAAGTGAGGAAACTGAGGCGTCATTTGCAGGACACTGAGGAACTTGTCTGTGGACACTCAGGTATTGGAGCCAGGTCATCTTGTCCTCAGCTCCTGGGCCACCATGCTCCCCTCTTTGAGGGTGAAGGGAAGTCAAGTCCTTGCCCGGCCTGCAGTAGGGACTCTGTAAATATTTGTTGAATGCTGGGAACAATGACCAGATACTTTGTGTTTCTCTTTCTGATCACAGTGTGTCTGTAGGGAATTTATTGTGTCTCCCTGAGCACTCACTTCAGTTCCCTTCAAAATATAAAACATCCAGTGTGGCCTTTAGTAAGAGATGGGCACATGGGGGGGGGGGGTTCCAGTTCTGTCTGCAAACTTGGAAAGTGACCTGCCTGGGACGGGATGTACCCATCTGCCAGCCTTGGCTTCCCCATTGTTCAGTGAGGGCTAGAATAATCAATGCTAAGGTCCCTTCCAGTTCTTTTGTCCTTCATCCTGTGAAAGCTTCATTCTCCCAGCCGCCTGGGTGCTGTGCTCAGCAGCACTTCCCCCAAGGTAACAGGCCAGGTGAGGCAGGCAAAGGAGAGGGTGGGGAGGAGGTGAGATCCTGCACTCCCAGCTTTCCCCCACCCCCCGGAGTCCTGTTTCCTCTGGGGTCGGTCAGTGCAGTCTCTCCTAGCCTTGCTGAGAGATCACTTGGGGACCATGGGGAGCATCAGCAGGTGCTCCGCACATGGACAGTGGTCGTTGCAGGTGGCCATTCCTAGGGTACTTTCCTCACCCCCAAGCAAGGCAGCCATAGCCTCTGTCTCTCTCAAACTGGACATGCATGTCTTCCAAGAATCTCTTCAGAATTGCCAGTCCGTGGGTCTCCTGGGTTCCATGTGAGGCTGCATGCTCCAGGCAGGACAGTCAGGTCGGTGTGGTTAACTCTGTGTGCCATGGTGTGCAGGCAGGCTCAGGGCAGGAAGGGACATCTCCAAGGTCACCATGCCGGAGGAGGTAGGGGAGGATCTGAGTGAATGCTTTCTAGTCCTTAAGCCTTTGTCAGCAGACTGAGAAGACGGTGGTGTGAGGGCTTCCCAGGAGGTAGTCCAGGAGAACCAGGGATGCCATCCTCAGGGCCTGTG
This sequence comes from Zapus hudsonius, assembly GCA_004024765.1. Taxonomy (NCBI): domain Eukaryota; kingdom Metazoa; phylum Chordata; class Mammalia; order Rodentia; family Dipodidae; genus Zapus; species Zapus hudsonius. The sequence goes on along the minus strand of PVHP010001535.1, from coordinate 74,721 downwards.
GGCTCCATATTCCACCGGAGCTTGTCTCTTTACCTCTGCGTGGAGCATCAATTGTACCCATTTGTTCATGTCTGTGAGCACCCTCTTTTGAGCCACAAGCCCCCCTCTGTTTTTGGTTTGTTTGTTTAGTTGTTAAAGGCAGGATCTCATGTAGTGCAAGCTGTCCTCAAACTCTGTGTAGCTGAGAATAACCTTGAACTTCGATCCTCTTTCCTCTACCTTCCAAGTGCTAGGACTACAGATGTGCATTTTTTTTGAGAGGGTCTTGCCATGTAGCCCAGGTTGGTCTTGAACTTATGATCTTCCAGCCTCAGCCTCCCCATGGCTGGGTCTATGGGTATGCACCATCACACCAAGCTCTAGGCCCACTGTAGGTGGCTTGTGCAGCAGGTACTCGGAGGACCTACACTGGCCACGTAGCTTCCTCCAGGGCTCCTGAGCTCTCTGCAGGGCTGTTCTTGCCTCTGGTGTCTGAGCTGCAGTGGTGTCTCTCACCAGCTCCCTTCCCCCTCCCCTCTGCCTGCAATGCCTCACTATTTTTAAGTTCTGTGGGCTGAATGAGCCTTCAGCAGTCACCTTGCTCTCTAGCAACCTCGGAGAGAGCGAGAGCGAGGTTGGACTCTTCTCACCTGATCTTACCTGCCCTTTCCGAGGCCAGAGCCAGACTGGTTCCCACCTGGGCCCAGCAACAGCTTCCCTGAGATCCACTCTGCAATAGGCCCCCCAACTTACTGGGAGGTGGGCCCTTTTCCGTGTGCTGCAGTCTGTCTCATTTATCCCGCTTCTCAGACCATCCTGCAAGAGTAGTGTGCCACCAAGAGGACTGTGGAGCCTTCCACATACTGGCGGCCACTTCTCCTTGAGGACAAACTGGGGACCTGCAGGGTCTGGGTGAGTGAGGCTAACTGGAAGCAAAGGCTGGGACAGTTTTGTCCGAGATTTAGAGATGCTCAGCGTTGGAGGGGGGCCATCTATAGTATCCCTCCCAGTAGGGGTCTAATTCCACTTGAACACCCTCAATGATGGGACATTCATTACCACTGCGTGGAGCACCAATGGTACCCTGAGACTCCAACCCCTGGATGGGATTGACTATGTGTCGTCGTCTTCTCCTCCTCCTCTTCCTCCTCCTCCTCCTCCTCTTCTTCTTTTTCTTCTCCTTCTCCTTCTTCTTTTTTTCTTCTCCTTTTTTTCTTTTCCTTCTTCTTCTTTTTCTCCTCCTCCTCCTCCTCCTCCTCCTCCTCCTCCTCTTCTTCCTCCTCCTCCTCCTCCTCCTCTTCCTCCTTCTTCTTCTTCTTCTTCAGCTTTTTCAAGGTAGGGTCTCACTGTATCCCAAGCTGACCTGGATCTCACTCTAATCTCAGTCTGGCCTTGAACTCATAAGGATCCTACTACCTCTACCTTTCAAGTGCTGGGATTAAAGGCATAAGCCACCATGCACAGTAAAAATCTTCATTTTTTAGTCCAACTCTATTCTCCCCCACCAAAGTGATGGAAGACTATCCTTCAGGGTCATCTGCTTCCAGCCCTCATGGCTGCTGGAGGAGAAGGAAGGCAGAGGCACTGCCAATTATCCTAATAGGGAGCCTTAGCACTGTGTCTTGGACAAGGCCAGGGGTGCCTCCAAGCCATGGAGGCGTGGCATGAGCCTTTGCCAAGGGGGCTTGGCTTGGGAAAGTGGCCGCTAGGAAGAGCTAAGATACAGTTAGAGGAAACTGAGGTTAGATGTCTGACTCATTCCTGTTTCACATGAGGAGGTACTTGGGCCCATTACAGAAAATAAGAAATATTGAATAAGACCAGCATCTATAGACAGGTACATGCTGACTTCCTGTTACCAGACTTGGGGTCTGAGAGGAGCCACACCAAGAATTTCAGTGATGTTTTCAACCAGGGGTCAAATCTGGATGACTGCAGTCCCATAATGTTCTAGAGAGTGTGAGCTGCTCCGAGTTTGGGGACTTGGCCATCTTTGGATGAGCTCTCTGAGTTAGGAGCCAGGCTCCAGTCCTTCTAACTCCATGGTTTTGAGAGACTCGCCTCCTTCTCTGGCTCTCAGTTTTCTTGGGAGCTGAAGCCATGTTGTATGGTCCAAATAATATGGTGCATATCCTGGGGTGAGCTCTGCAGGGCACAGTGTTCTTAGCAGCTATATGAAAGGGACAGTTCTCTGCAATTTCTGCTCCCTTGCTTCTGGTCCAGGGCAGAGAGACTGGAGCCCCGATGGTGGCTGTGAGTGATACCCTATTGTTTCCTAGTCCTGAGACATTACCCAGCACCTTGCTAGATCTAGCCCTCACCAACAATCAACCAGCCCTTTTCTGAGCCCACCATTTCCTCAAAAACAACTCAGAGATGCTTTCTAGGAAATGTCTAGAGTGGGCTTTGGCTTCTGTACCTTGGCCTTGTGTCCCCAGCCAGGGCCCATACTTCCTGTCTGTAATGCCCAGGCATGCTGGAGTGCTTTGGGGTGGGCCACCAAGAAGAGCTGAGATGCTCTTAGACACTGGTCACAACACTCTGCTCTGCATATATTTTTCTTTTTGTCTTTTTTGTTTGTTTCGTCAGAGTCACAGAGTGGATGAGAGGCCTTGGGCACAGCTAAGCCTCCAAAGGATGGGCTGGGCCAACCTGAGGGCATAATGCATTGGAAGAAGATGGTTCATTAAGGGAAGTCTGGCATGTGGGTGGAGGCCTGGATTCTCTGTGTCCAAAAGGGGCTCTCATCCACCCTAGGCCGGTAGGTGGTGACTGGAGAGGCTACCCTGTCTCCCCTATTGGGACAACTACAATTGCTTTGTGCAGCTCTGTTCCTCGAGGCCCCAGAACTAGATCTGAGTACCGTAACCTGTTCTATGTGTCATTCCCAGACCTGTCAGCCCTGGAGGCAGGCTCGGTTATGATTCCATTCTACAGGTGGAGTAACCAGGTCCAGAGAGGTTAAGCATCCTACCCAAGTTCACATGGCTAAAAGTGGCTGAGCTGAGCCTTGCCGTGGCCCATCTGCCCTGAGCCCTGGGCTGGCTCACTCCACTTGGCTGCTCCTGCTGTTTAGCAGCTCCTTTTTTCTTTAGGTCCCGTAGCTTTCCAAGATGGGACTTTCCAGTGTGGAATTATCCTCTAGCCTGTCGGTGTCTTGAGGCTGTTTCACCCTCCCAGACGCCCTTTTTCATGGCTGTTTCACACACCCCCAGTCAGGCAGGAGAAAGTTGGCTTCAGGGAATCTAATTGTGTCCCCCGGGACTTGAATGACCCACTTGCATTTCTGGAGACCACGAGCTGTCACAGGTGCTGGTAGTGATGGGCATGTCCCTCTGAAGTGTGGCTAGCACTGCTCAGTTCCCACCCCTCCCCCCAGCTTGGTCAGCTTCTGGGAGGAGGGAGACAACTTGGAACAGGGATTCAAATAATATCCTTCTGGGCTGACCCCTTCCTGGATGCTGGTCTTCATTACCCACCAGTCTCATTGGATGTCTCTGAACCTCTTCCCTGATCTTACCTGGTATGAATGAGCACTCCACATAGCCTCAGTCTCCTTATCTATAAAATGGGCAGGCTTAGAGAGATGGCTCAACAGTTAAGGTGCTCGCCTGCAAAGCCTAATGACCCAGGTTTGATTCCCCAGCACTCATGTAAAGCCAGATGCACAAAGTGGCACATGCATCTGGAGCTCATTTGCAGTGGCTTGGGGCCCTGGTATCCCCTTCTCTCTGTCTCTATATCTGTCTCTCTTCTCTTAGTCTCTGCTTATGAAGAAATAAATAAATAGAAAGAAATTTAAAATGGAAATAACATCAGCTCCTTTGCCAGTCTGAGGATGAAACAATGTGAATGCTTGCATTTGGGGGCAGCAGTGATGCTTCCTTCTCATCCTGGCAGATCCCCCACCTCAGGACGCACACCTTTACCCCCATTCCACCCAGTTAGGTCTGTCTTCCCAGAGTGCTTGAAAAGCCCACCTGAGGCTATTATTTATTTGGAAGCAGAGTCCTGGGCAGGTTGTACCAGAAGGTCAGGGTGTGATTTCACGGAGGGGCCTTGGTTGTCCCCTCCATCACATGACAAGAATCACATCTGCTTCATTTCCACAAAGGCCTGAATTTGTTATCTCCCCCCCGGGGGGGGGGGCTGCCTGGGACAGGGTCGATTTTCTTCATTATGGATGGTGAGCACTCAGCACAGGGTGTGGTATTCAGGCCAGATAAGGTGGCCACTGGTGGGGGAAATCATTTTAAACCTTCCTTTCCACGGACCCTTGAGCACCTGTTGGCCAGGACACTACTCACTTCTCCCCTGTGGGTGGAGCACCTCAAGCTAGCAGGCTCCCCACTGACATAGCCACTCAGGGTTGGCCTTGACAGACCCCCAGCTCCATCTCCCTGAAGCACAGGTTTCTAGGAGGGGAAGTGTCTGGTGAGACCCCCACATTCTTGGTCACCTGCTGCCAGCTTAGCTCCTCTGGCAGGGTGGGGAAGAAGGCTGACCGGAAACAGCAGGAAACAAGCCTAGCTTCCCATTCATGTAGCTAACACCAGGCAGAAGTGATGGAGCCAGGGAGAGTCCCATGCCTCAGAACCCCCAGATCCTCTCCTGCACAGCAGCCCCAACCCTCTTGGAAAGAGCTGGTTTGATGGTGAGAATTCAGCCCTGGACTACCAGGCGGACAGATCCAAAAGCAGCCCTGGTTGTTCTGCAGCCAAAGCCTGAGTGCTACTTGTGTCCAGAAGTGAGGCATCTGGCAGACAGATTGGGAAACCAGAGCACCCGAAGCAGGGCAAGCTGTCACCACTGCAGATAGCTCCCTCACCCAAGGGACTGGAAAAAGATGACAAGATGCTGGAGGGCAGGGCCTGGTGACCCTGTGATCTCGGGTTCTGTCAGGTGACCTCCTCATGATCCAGGCACAGGACTTTCAACTGTGACTGTGGCTTCCTGGACCCCTGCTCGCCAGGCCCCAGGGCTTCTTGCATTTCCAAGTATGGCTGTATAACACACCTACATACTTGCTTGCACACACGTTTGTAGTGCCTGGGCATGCATACTCACACCTCAAACACATGTGTGTGGCAGCCCTGCTCTGACTGGAGTAGGGGGACACTCCAGAGCCACAGGTGGGCTCCATTACTTGGCTAACAGAATCCTGCTGTCCTGTGGCCTCCACCAGCTGTCCCTGTTTCCTGGGCCTGAGCCTTGATTAGGCCGGCAGTTAGCTGTTCCTGGACAGACAGCAGGGGGCATTGCAAGTCTGAGCAGTTAGGCAGAAGCCCAAAGAAGCAGGAGAGGAGAAGACTCGGGCCTTAAGTTGAGGAATGAGCCAGAAAGCCAGAGCACCTGCCACTTGGCCAAGTCTCTGCTTCTGAGTCTTTCCAACCCCAGATGTGCCCGCTATACTCCGCCGTGCACATGGCCGCCCCGTCTCCTGTATGTCACACCACTCACGCCTCCACCCTGTTCCCTACCTAGCACACACATCTACCCACCACACCACCCACTCCTATCTGCCACTCACCCCTCCCACAGCCACCTCTACCCAGCATACAAGCGCTACCCACCAAGCTCCCTACTCACATACATTCACTGCGTCACACCTTATGTGCCACTCATACCCCTACCTACCATCTTCCCCACTTCACACCAACACATATGCATGCACACATAGCACACGCTACACACGTCCACTGTATACTACATACCCACCACCCACCATGTACACACAGTCCTATCTGCCATTCACACTCCTACCCACCCCATACATTCCTACACTTCACTACAACCACACACAGTCCACCCCTCATACCATATCTCACACATCACGTGAGACCCTATATTCCTACACACACTTATCTGCACACCCCACTCACACCCATTCACCCCCAGCTGCACACTGAAAGCTCTCAGCCCAGGCGTGTGGAGGAGGTGCTCTAGGGCACCTATCGTTCAACCCGAAGGGAAAAGTGTCTATTTTTAATGGTTTCTAGCTCAAGGAATGTCTTCAGGCATAGAGGACAGCAGGGGAAGGCACAACTGCACATGCCATGACCATGTTGGAAGGTCACTGGCCTCTCTGAGACCCTCTGCCGCCAGCCATGCTTCCCTGGCCCATGCACTCTGGGTCATGGCCAGGGCAGAGTGCTCCAGACCCCCTCCTGTCTTCCTCTCCAAGCATACACGCACCGGGGATCCCAAGATTCCATCTGTCCCCACTCAGTCGCCCTTTCAAGAACCTCACCCTTCTGGCCTGCTGCCCAGCCATTGGAAGACCTCTTCTTTTGCCCAGTAGAGCTGTCGGTGGGTATGAGAGATGCTGGAGGGTGTTCAGCTGTGGGGGACTCTGGGGAGCCCCCCAGGCTGGGGTAGCCAGAACTGCACTGGCCAGCAGCTGGGCTGTGGTCAAGCTGACAAGGAGGAAGATTTCCTCCTGTCCACAGTGTTGGCTGCTCCTCTCGACCCATCCTGTCAAGCTGAGGTCCTGGCCTGGTGGAATGTTCCCTCTCCCCTGACTGAAGCTCCCCTGTGCCCTACCAGTAAGGGAGGGTGGCAGATTCAGAGAGTCTCAGGTGACCACTCGGGAACTGTCTCTGTCAGTCACATCCTCTGTGGCTGTCATGTACCTCGTGGCCTGTTTGGGCATCTCCCACTGGTGAGCTTTGCACTTCTCAGACCAGGTATGGTGTGGATGCTTCCTGAGCAGCCACACCCTAGATGTAGCTTTCCTAGACCACCAGGGCTGCCCTGAAGGGCAGAGCAGGGGTGGCTAGCCCTTCAAGATGAGGCTCAGGGAACCAGGTCCAGGGAACATGGTGAGTGACCAATGCGGGAGGGTCAGTCCCAGACATCTGATGCTGGCCTCAGCATGTGGCCATCCCTCAGGTAGCCTGGGAGTTACTGGTCTCCGCCTGGATGTGAGAGAAAGGATTGCAGCAGGAGAGATTGAAGTTGGACTCAAAGAAGGTCAGGCCCCCAAGTCTGATCTAGAACAGCTCTGCTTCTGTGGGTGAGGGCCAGCAGTTCTAAGGTTGAACTGACCAGGGAAGTGTACTCGGCCTTCACACACAAGGAACTCAATGGATGATTTTCAAAGGAAGCTCAAAAAATAACTCTTTAGGGGCTGGAGAGATGGCCTAGTGGTTAAAGGCACCTGCTTATAAGGCCTAAAGGCCTGGGTTCGATTCCCTAGCACCCATGTAAAGCCAGATGCACAGAGTGGTGCATGCATATGGAGTTTGTTTAAAAAAAAATAACTCGTTAAAACTTTATCCTCTCTGCCTCCCAGCACCGAATGGACTGGAGCTTTGGTGCCAAACATGGAGTTGTGAATTTCTCCTCGAGTATTGGTCATTTCAGTCCCGCTTCAGCGACAGACATCTTGCTGGCTAACCTGTTTCTGTGTTATTACTTTGGCTTCGGCAAATACAGTGTCAGGAAAGATTAAGCAAGCTGTGTCTAGTCAGCTCTACCTTATCTGCCTTAATCAAGGCCAGGACTGAGTGGATAATCCCAAGAAGTGCAGAGTCCCCAAGTCGTATTTAATTTATTGGCGTAGCGGTTGTGGTGTGTGAATGTGGGTATACATGCGCTTTAAAAAATTTTTATTTACTTGCATGCATGCATGTGTGTGTGTGTGAGAGAGAGAGAGAGTGAGAGAGAGAGAGCATGCATGTGCACTCATGGTGTGTGTGTGTGTGTGTGTGTGTGTGTGTGTGTGTGTGTGTGTGTATACATGGGTTCTGTGGAATCAAACTGGAGCCGGCAGGCCTGGAAGGAAAGCACCTCCAACCACTGAGCCACCTCCCCGGCCCTACATGTGGGTTTTTTTTCCCTTTCTTTTTCAAGGCTGAGTCTCGATGTAGCCCAGGCTAACATGGAATTCACCCAGCTCTTGGGTCCAGAAGTATGTATGGGGGAGGGTGGGGATGTGGGACAGGCCAATGCATCTTGGGATTCAACCTTCAAAAGACAGAGGACACATCGAGGCAGGATTGTCATGCCTTTCCCAGCACTCTCCCAGGGGCCATGACACCAGTGCCACCAACCCCGAGGCTTTCCAGAGGGAGTTGGGAGGTATGCAGACATGCGCACTGCTCCTTGCTCCCAAGAGTGAGGCTGGCTCTGTCTCTGTGGAGGCCATTCTGTATCCATGGACATGGTGACCCTGGACCACCTGAGCCTTCTGCAATGTCCCCATACCAGTGGGGGGAAGCCCCTCCTACACCTGCTGGGAGTGTGAGCACCTGCAAGACCTTCCAGCCCTCTCCACCTCTGGCCTCGCTCCCCTCCTATCCACAGGTTGCTTGAGGGCAGAAGCTAAAGGGACAGAAGCCTAAGACAGCTGTCATTTGTGTGTGGTACAGAAGGGCCCATGCCAGGCACTGCCCACCCCACCCCACGTTGGTGTTTACCCAGGGCCCTCTCCACGCACAGCCCTGTTTTGGTCCTGACAGTTCACTTCCTATGGTTTGCTCCAAGAGACATTGGGGAAAAAGAGTATTAGAGAAAGGGCAAGCCAGCCAGCTTGTCACCTGGCAGAGGGAGGGGCCTAAGCAGGTGGCCAGTGCCCAGGTGTTTCAGTGTGTGCAGGTCCCCAGGGCCTGTCCCCCCCCCCACCTTGGCAAGTGGCTGCTAGCCTTGGGGTCATTGCAGAGTCCTGCACCCTGGGACTGGCTCTTCCAGATGTGTGGACGATAGCCAGTGAGCAAGGGAAGAAGGGGCCTGAGGGCCGTCTCCTCTGTTTAGTCTCCACTCCGGGCACACTTGCTCCTCCAGCATAGCTCTCCGACACAGATTCCCCCAACCTCTCCCTACATGTGTGGGGGTCACAGTGAAAGGGGAAATTTAGGCAATGTGCATGCTAGGGGCCCTGATTGGGTGGCACCTAGGAGACCCTTCTCCAGTCTGTCCCCCTGGACATCTGTTTGCTTGGTCCTTCCTCGGTAGGCCTTGACCCAAAGCCCTGAAAGTGGAGCCAGCCCAGCCCAGCTCCTCCAGGACAGCCCGAACTCCTGTGTCTAATGGCGCCATTTTGCACTTCCCTGCCTGGGTGATTCCGACCAGGCAGAAGCTCCCCTGGCCTGGGAGCCTTGGGCACCCCTGGAGCCCAATCCATCCATCATCCTCCACTCCTCCAGCTTGCCACCTTGTGACCCTGGGGAGACCAGGGAAGCTATAACTCCTGAGGGTGGCCTTTTCCTCAGTGTCCTGTCCTGCTCTCCTGGGATGAGCCCCACATTCCAACAGCGGAACATGTGCCCAAGCTGGAGGGCCCTCTGTGGATGTGTGTGTGGGGGGGGCTAGGAACCACGAGAAGGGATCCAGAGACAGATCTGCCCACTGCCAAGTGTCCTGTGACCTTGACCCAGTTACTTTTTTCTTGGGCCCACCTTTCTCACAGGAGTCTTGTGAACACAAGCCTCTTCTTTCTTGGCTTCTGGAAGGATCCGTGGGGGAGGAAAAACACTTCTTTTACAAAGACAGAAGAGGAAAAGTGTATTCAGTTCTGTAGCTATGCCTGGGCATCGTGGAAAAAAAGTCACCATCCAGTCTTTAATTCTTGAGCACTTATAGATGCTAGCCAAACTTGGGGTGTTGGTCTTCTCTCGTCACCATGTTTGGAACAGGGTCTCTCAGACTCGCTGACCCATGAAGCTTCAGAAATTCTCCTGACTCTGCCTCCATCTTCTTGGGCACACTGGAGTTATAGGTGCCTATGCCATTTTGTGTCCACTACATGGGTGCTAGGGACCTGAACTCAAACTCTTAACAACTGAGCCATCTCCCCAGACCTGGCTTTTCATTTTTATTTTAAGTCCTCACAATAGCCTTCAGGGTTTTTTTCCCCCAGCCGGGGCCTCACTGCTCTTCGTGGGTCTCTGGTCATCCTTCCTGCCACATGGAACTCCATGCAGATTTTCAGACATGCCAAGCACCCTCTCACCTCAGGGCCTTACAGCTCTGTTCTCTCTGCCTGAAACACCCTTCCCTGCAGCTTCCCACACAGGTCATTCCTCAGCTGCATTTAAAACTGCAACCCAGCCCTCGGCACCTTCGCTGCACTTTATGAATCTTAAGTCCTAGTGTGGAGAGGTGGTCCAGGGGACAGGGGCTTGACAGAAAGCCCAGGAGAGCAGGGAGGATGGGGCCCCTGCATTTAGCTGATGTCTACGGGAGCAGCCGAGCCCTAGCACGCTGTGGAAAGAGCTCAGGATCGAGCTCCCTCCAGGGCCCCAGGTGATGTGAGAAAGGCACTTACTGCCCATGAACTTCATGGTGTGGCACAGTGATCCATGAGCCTGGCCTTTCAGTCACACTCTTACCTGAGAGTTCGACAAGACAGTTTGCTCTCTGGGAGGCTAAGTTCATCCCCACAGGATCACAGAGTGGGTGGCTTTACTCTTGTGAGTGACATCTTCTGTCATTACCCGGCTCTGAAGTTCTAGACAAAAGGAGTCATAACTGGTCTGTAAACAAGCAAACCTTCGTTCCTATAAAATTGGATGAGCTGTTTTGGAACTCAGCCTTGGCCCTTAACCCTCCCTGGCACTCCAGTGAGGAGTGTCTCTGCTCAAAAAGTCACCAGGCACACAGCAGACAAGACCCGAGCGGTGAAAGCAGGCTGTGGGGCCTTGGCTTTAGATGGAGGAGGCTGGGTGGGGGGTGGGCGAGGTCGGGCTCTCACAGGACCTGTTGTTTGACTCCGTGAACTGAGTGCAGTGCAGCATTGCCTGGTCTTGAGGTGGGGGTGACATGAAAGCTGTGTTTGGTGTAAGGAGAAGCCAAGAAGATACCAGACATGGGACATGCAGGATTCTGGCCAGTCTGCCGGGGTGCTTGGATTTACACTGAATCAGGGCAGCTGTGGTGGTGGGTGTGCACCTGAAGGGGGAGCAAGGGTAACCATAGCAGGTAGGTGGCTCTGCTGGGACAGCTGGGCTGTGGAACCTGGAACAGGCTGTTCTGACACGAAGAGACTAGGTGGGGGCTGAGCCAGGCTCCCTGGGGAGACAACGGAGCTCTTGAGGTGCAAAGAGAGAAATCTTAAGGAAGGTGGCAGTCAGTGGTTAGGGGGCAAATACAGCTGAGAGGTCAAGTTCAACAAAATGAAGATGTCCTGTATGATTGAGGTCACCCGAGAGAGGTGGGGAAGAAACCCCGTGGAACAAGTGTGGAGTGGGTCAGAGGCTGTGACCACGAAGGGAAGGAGAGGCCTTGGGGTGGGAGCGGGATGTATGGTTGGTGACAGTTGTCACTGTCCTCATGGAGGTCCCCCATCTACTGTCTCTGCTCAGGCTCCCGCAGCCTGTCACGGGCTGGGCAATGCAGAGCAGTAGAGGCTGACAGTGGAAGTTCCCCAGGGCTGACACTTTGCCAAGGAAAGAAGAGCCAAAGGGAATGAATGCAAGGAATTGGGAACAGTCACCATTACTGGTGTGACGAGGAAGGGAGGGGCTGCTGGGCAGGAACTGAGTGTCCAGGCTACAGTGACAGGAAGTTGGGAGCCTCCAGGAGCAGGCAAAGCAGGGATCTTATGGAATCCTGCAGTGTGGAATTAGACAGGAGGCTAGCGGGGCACTCCAGGTGGAGGGTGGGTGGGGTTGACGAGCTTTCAGGTGCCCTGAAGGTGGGGTGACTTTTGGGGAAAAGAGGCATGTCCCCAAGGCTTTCATCTGAGCTCCTGGTGCCATTACTGGCTAGAGACTGAGCAGAGGACCGTTGCCTCGTGTGTCTGCCTCTCTTCCTCGCCTCTTCCCTCAGCAGCTATAGGCCATTTCCCTGGGGTCTCACCCAGGAGTAGATTGCTAATCTTTCCTGAGAGCTGTGGAATGACAAGGTCTTAATGGTCGACCTCAACTCTACCTTTCCCTCAAGAATCATGGTCCATTCTAGTCTTTCCTTCCCCCCCCCTCAAACAATTCAGAAGAGAAATGTAACTCCCACTGACCTCCACTTTTAAAGCCTCGCTCTGGCCCAGGCTGACCTGGAATTCACTATGGAGTCTCAGGCTGGCCTCAAACTCCTAGCAATCCTCCCACCTCTGCCTCCCAAGTGCTGGGATTAAAGGTGTGCACCACCACTGTGACTTCTGTGCAAGACAAAATTCCTTGATGTGGCAACGGGTTGTGCCCTTGGTCCCGCCCCTCCTGCCAGCGCACCCTGACCACCTCCTCCACTGCGCCCGCTGTTCTCTGCTGGGGCTGCTGGGCCTTGACTCTTGACCTGACTCTCCATTCTTTCTTCAGGTTCAACCCCAGGTTAGGTCAGATAGGCCCAATCACAGACTCTCAACCACGAGGCAAATGGCCTTCGTGGCACTCTTTATTATAATTTTACATTTGCTTATGTGTAATTGTTAATGCATAATCTTTCACATTTGCCTTATGGTAAGGTCCACAAAGAAGCTTGATATGATTTCAATATGCATTTGAATGAATGGAGACTGTTTCTCACTTTTGTTTTCCCTTCCTTCCTCTTTCTTCCCTCCTTCCTTCCCTCCCCCTTTCTGTCCTCCTCCTCTTCTTTGGCAGTGCTGGGGGTGAACCCAGGGCTTCCCACACACTAAGCAAACACCCCAGCACATTGCCCATATCCTCACTCTCATCTGGTTCCAGATAATTTCAGGTCTGCTGAGCCAGCCCCCCGCCTGCCTTGGTTCCCTGCCTTTCCTGGGGACCCCGCTTTCTAAAGTCCTCTTGCTGACAGGCCAGGGATCCTCCTTTGCTCAGAACCCTGCTCCAGTGGCTCCTACTGGGCGCAGAAGTGGTCTAGTCCCTTCTCCTCAGATCTGCAGCCCTCTCATGATGAGATTCTCCCACTTCCTGTCTCGCTCTGCTATGGCTTGAGCCCTGACCACAGGAGTCCTTGTCCTAGGCTGGCTGGCCTTTTCTTCGTGGCTCTGGTGATCAGCTCATTCAGAGGTGGACCCTCTCTAATATGGCTCTTGGCCGGTACCATGCAGAAGCCATTTCCAGGTCCCTTAATGAATGATCCAACCCACACTTAGTGGATAATCCATTTGTGTACTAGTCATGATCACAGGCATTCTCAGAATTTTTAAAACAATTCTGAAAAGTGGGCATTTTTTGTTTTTGTTTGTTTTTTTGAGGTAGGGTCTTATTCTCGCCTAGGCTGATCTGGAATTCACTCTGCATTCTCAGGCGGAACTCAAATTCACGGCCACGGCGATCTCTTCTGCCTTCCAAGTGGCTTTTTTTTTTTTTTTTTTTTTTTTTTTTGCAATTTTTTATATGAGGAGTTCAGCTTTGGAAAGGGACTTGGCTATAATGTTTTCTGGAGAATCTCATCCAGAATGCAGTCGGTAGAATCAGAACTACTCCCCAGCCTGAGAAGTAGCAAGCACAAAATCCCCATGTACCATTTTAAAAAAAAGATTTTTATTTATTTATTTGAAAACGAGAGAGAGAGAGAGAGAGAGAGAGAGAGAGAGAGAGAGAGAGAGAGAGAATGGGCACACCAGGGCCTTCAGCTGTTGCAAATGAACTCCAGGTGCATGTGCCAGTTTGTGCATCTGGCTTTATGTGGGTGCTGGGGAATTGAACCCAGGTCCTGAGGTTTTGCAGGTAAGCGCCTTAACCTCTGAGTCATCTCTACAGCTCTCCCCCACCAGGTACCATTTCAAATGGAGAAAGGCTGAAGATCAGGAATGAGACAAGCATTTACACTCAAGTCACTTTTGTTCAACATAGGTTCTAGGGAGGATAGTTGAGGAAGAAAAGCAAAATAAGACATCCAGATTATAACAAAAGATACACGATTCACATATGGAAGCTCCTAGAAGACACACACATAAATTATTAGAGCTGATAAATGGATGTAATGTGGCAGGATGCAAGATCAATACACAAAATCTGTGGTGTTTCAATATACTAGCAACAGAAAACCTAACAGAGACATTAAGAAATCAATTCAAGGGCATGGTGGCATGCACACATCGTGGCCTATAATTCCAGCATTTAGGAGATAGAGGTAGGAGGATGGTCATCCTCAATGACACAGTGAGTTCAAAGCCAGTCCTGACTCCATGAAACCATGTTACAAAAGACAAAAAAAGCAAAACACTTCTAGATTGGAGGTGTAACGGCTCAGTGTTAGAGCACTTCTGGTATATGCAGGCCATGGGTTCAATCCACAAAAATTCCATTTATCACAGATCCAAAGAATCCACTACCTACAAGTGAATAAACAAAAGACATGCATGATCTGTCAAGAACTACAAAGCAATGTGGGAAAAAACAAACGGACAGACATCGTAGCACCTACTGTTGTGAAGATGGCAGTGATTCCTAAATTGATCAACAGATTCACTATGCGGATTCAGCACATTTGGGAAATAATCCAAATGTCCATCAGTTGATGAGTGGAGAGATTATGTTATGTTTATGCAGTAAAATATTATATGAGATGTTGAGAATGGGCAAATCTATAGAGAACAGATGAGTGGTTATTATTGGAAGGAGGGTAGGAGTGGGGAGTGACTCCTGGATTCAGGGTTTCCTTTGGGGGGGGCAAAAGTACTCAAAATCAGATTGCAGTAGTAGTTGCACAACTATGAATATCCTAAAGCCCTCTGAACTGCACACTTTGAGCAAGTTATATGGTTGATAAATTGCACCTCAACAAAGCTGATTTTTGTGTTTTTATTATTTATTTATTTAATTTGAAAGCAGAGACAGAGGAGAAAGAGAGAGAGAGAGAGAGAGAGAGAGAGAGAGAGAGAGAGAGAGAGAGAGAGAGAGAGAGAATGGGTGCACCAGGGCCTCTAGCCAATGCAAACAAACTCCAAATGCGTGAGCCACTTTGTGTATCTAGCTTTACATGGGTACTGGCAATTGAACGTGGGCCAGGAAGCTTTACAAAAAACACCTTTAACCACTGAGCAATCTCTCTAGCCCAGCCAAAACTGATTTTTAAAGGGCAGGAGTGTCATGAACAACATGATGGTGTGGGGGTGGGGTGAGAAGCAGGGGCTCCTCTTGCGGTAGTGGTGTGACCGGATGCAGGGCTCATGGAATCAGAGGGGCCACCAGCCCAGGCAGCTGTCTGGGTCCCATTCTTCATTTCAGTCCTAGCTGAAGCAGAGCCAAGGCTATTTCAGCGTGGTTTGTAGGAGGAGGTTAAGTGCTTGCATCACTGTGCAGGTAGTAGGCACATCCTCCATAAGGCTGGGCCATGTCTGTAGGGCCAAGGACTGTCAGTGTCTTCAAGGAAGGATGAAAGCCAGAGTCCCTAAACTCTTTCAAGTTCAGCAGCTATACTCAGGCATTGTAATTTTTTTCAAGGTAGGGTCTCGCTCTAGCCCAGGCTGACCTGGAATTCACTACATAGTCTCAGGCTGGCCTCAAACTCACAGTGATCCTCCTACCTCAGCTCCCAGGTGCTGGGATTAAAGACCTGTGCCACCACACCTGGCCTACCTTAAATTTTTTGATCCTCTTGCCTCTACCTCCTGTGTGCTGGGATTATGTATATGTGCCAGAAGACACAGTTCATGAAGTAATGGGGCTGCGTACATGCTAGGCAAGCCCTCTACTAACAGCTACATTCACAGTCCCACATAGTTTACATACATACATACACATACATACATGCATGCACACATACATAAACACATACATACATACACATACACAATACATACACACATACATAATACATATATACACACACATACATACATACATATACATACATACATACATACATACATACATACATACATACATACATACATGTTGCAGTCAGCATTCTAGTTGCTGCGTAGAAAGAACTCAAACAAAAGCGGCTTGTGGAGGACTGGGTTTATTTGGCTTACGGACTCGAGGGGAGACTCCATCCTGGCAGGGAAAACGATGGCATGAGCAGAGGGCTGGACATCACCTCTGCCACAGCACTGGAAACAGCGGCAGGAAGGTGTGCCAAAGACTGGCAAAGGGAAGCTGGTTTATAACCCCATAAACCCGCCCCCAACAACACAGCTCCATCAAGGTTGTGAAATCCAAACTGCCATCAGCTGAGGATCGATTACCCAGAACACATTCATTTGTTTGTGGGGGACACCTGGATCAAACCATGACAATACATAATACATACACACATACATACACATATACATACATATACAATACACACATACATACATATATACACATACACACATATACACACATACATGCACGAACACATACATACACACACATGCATGCATGCATACATACATACATACACACACTAAAAATGGGCTTGAAGCTAGGGCTAGAGTGTAGCTCAGCGGTATAGTACTTGCTTAGCATGTGTGAGGCCCTGGGTTCCATCCCCAGCACTAAAAGAATGTCTAACAGTGTAAACAAACCCTGAGCAGGTGCTGGGGGATCAGTGCAGAAAGAGAAGAGGGCGAGGGAGAGCCTAAAGGGCATCAGAAGGTGTGATTGGAGTGGTGGTGGTGAGAGAGAGAGAGAGAGAGAGAGAGAGAGAGCGCCCTAGTGTCACAGAGAGAGGCAGAGTGTAAGCTGAGTGTTTGAAGGAGACCTCAGTGCACAGCCCACTCCCTCCTAGCATTGAGGGAGAGCAGATTTAAATGACTCCAGGAAAGGCTTCTTCAGGCCTGTTTTCCATCTTACAGCTAAGTGGCCTTGGCCTTGGGAAAACACCTCTCTGAATCCTTCTCTAGACTTCTGTTTCCTCCTCTGCTAAGTAAGAAAAATAACAAACCATTAACTTATTTCTGGGATTCAGTGGGCTCACGCAAGGCAAGGACTCTCCACACGCTGAGCACATCAGTGCTGGACTCATGACGGCTGTGCATTACATATGCCCAGTACCTTGGAGCTACGAGAGCATCACTAGTAGCTGTCAGCTTGGTCGAGGTCTTCTGGTTCTTTGGACCAGGCCTCAGAAATGCTTACCCTGCCCTCTTCCTTTCATCTCCAGCTGTCCCCTCTGCCACCATGAGGAACATCTTCAAGAGGAACCAGGAGCCCATCGTGGCTCCCGCCACCACCACTGCCACCATGCCAGTTGCACCCGCTGACAACTCCACAGAGAGCGGGGGAGCCGGGGAGAGCAAGGAGGACATGTTTGCCAAGATCAGGGAGAAGTTCTTCAATGAGATCAACAAGATTCCCTGTGAGTGGCCCAGAGGGTGACAAGGCCAGCGTCTGGGAGGCCTGTGGGCAAAGTAGGGTGGAGGGGTGGGGCGCCACAGAGGAGGGATTGGCTGTGTTCTTTCCTTGGGACTCAGCTTGGATTCTCCAGGAAGCCCTCTAGGCCTGGGTTGGGAGTTGGACCAAGGGAGTTTATATTATATATCTCAATCCACAAGGAGGATTCTTACAACTTAAAACAGTTGCCCAAAGATGAAAGCAAAGGGTGAAAAAATAAAAATCTTTATTCAAGTTTTCAGTAACACGGTAAAACTGCTTTATTTTGGAGTATGGCAAATAAAAGCTCTTGCTGCTTTTTGAATTCCTGGCAAAGGCTGTGTGCAAAACACCAGGGGTTCCATGTGCTGGGAGCAGCCAAGCACCTGGAGGAGTCAGCTTCAGGACCACGGAGAGCAGCCGCAGCAAGGCCCCAGACCCTTGGACCCCAGCATTCTAGGAGAGTGGGGACTTAGAGGGCCTTTCTGTCTTGGAGTTGGCCTCTAAGGACAGGGCTCTTCCTACACCTGACTGTGATGAGGATGAGCTTTATGCAAAGATCAAACCACTGGTTGGAACTATGAGTCAAACCAAGCTGATATTCTTCCACATAAACTCCTGGTTGCTGTTCCAGCAGGCGAGGAAGGAGTGAGATAGGAATATGAAACTTACATGCAAATACTCATGGGTATGCAGATAAGATGTGTAGAGCAAGGGCGTGGGGAAATCATGGTCCCGGCCCATGTGCACCTAGCTGTGGGGTCTGGGCTTGCGAGGTAAGCACACTGAGGCAGGCCCCTCTCCATGTGGGCAGTGCCACCCTGGGCTCTGGTAGCCATCGCTGTGGTCGCTGGCCTCCTGCTGCTCACCTGCTGCTTCTGCATCTGCAAGAAGTGCTGCTGCAAGAAGAAGAAGAACAAGAAGGAGAAGGGCAAAGGCATGAAGAACGCCATGAACATGAAGGACATGAAAGGGGGTCAGGTAGGACCAGGGGGCGGGGTACCTGGGGGTGGGGTACACGGGGCGGGGCCTAGAGGGGTCCAGAGCAACTTTCCTCCTGCTAAAAGAGGGCTTCCATAGCCAAGCTCCTCCCCCTTCACACACCCCTAGAAGGTGATCTACCCAGCAACTGGGGCAAAGGGGACTCAGTCATGTGTCAGCACATAGTCAACCTTGAAAAGGCAAAAGAAGGGAACAATATATGGACTTATGACCACCGACCTTGAGTTTTCCTGTCATGAAAGACATCTCGGGTCTGGGGACTCCGATAAGGCAGGAGGAAGATCCTGAGATAACACCCAAGTGGAATCTGTCACTAACCATGTAATGCCATGTTTGCCCTTGTCTCTTGGTGTTGGCCAGTTTTAACAAGTTCATTCATATGTCAGCCTCTACTTTTAAGTTTATAGCGAGCGCCCCTGAGTGATTCACATTGCCCTGTCTGTTTGGTGTGTGACTGGGGAAATTGTTTTCTCAAGGAAGCAATATAGAGGGGCTGATCTGAAGAAGTAGCCAGGGGTCAGGAAACATTTAACTACTCAAGTATATGTGTGTCATAAGTGCCCCAGAGGAGCCTGTGCTGTGGGAGTGTGTTTGCGTTTCCAAGGACAACCTGGCCGGGTCTACCCATAGCCTGAGGCTTCAGGGCTGGCATGAGCTGGGTGTTTCTCTTACATCATTTCCTTCTCTTTCTGCTGCTGTGGACCCACCCCACTCCTGGCTGCTGGCACTGCAATCCTGGTATGTCCTGTCCAAGCCGGGTGAATATGAGCTGGGCAAATGACTGGGGTAAATGAGCTCTGCCTCGGGCCTGCCCCCCCCCCCATGAGAGAGGTGCATGTCTTCCAAGTGTGGGGTTGCAGCCTGCCTGGGGGTCCTGTGGTCTGTGGGGGACTAGAGGCCTTGTGCCTGCCATGTTCTTTCTGGCAACCCCACCCCCAGTTCTGAGTCAGGGACTGTCACAGAAGGGGCGGCTTCCATTAGCCTTGTGCTCGTCTCTCCCCTCCCCAGCTCTCTCAGGATGACGATGATGCTGAGACAGGCCTGACTGAGGGAGAAGGTGAAGGAGAGGAGGAGAAAGAGCCAGAGAACCTGGGCAAACTGCAGTTTTCCCTGGACTATGATTTCCAGGCCAACCAGGTATGTGGGGCTGGCTAGGAGGCCGGCGAGGGGTAGAAGAGGTTATGTTAGAGACATGGTGTTGTTCTTGCCATGGAGTGGGGCAGGTTGGAAGCTGCTGGCATATTTCCCTGGAACTTGACCCTGGCTTGGCCACCAGACTTCTCTGGGAATGTTTTAAAGTGAACTCTGCTGTTAACCTGCCCATTGAGCTTGGCCCCTGCCACTCCTTCTGGGTCTGGAGACTCATACTTCCTTCTTCCCTTGTTCCATAGCTCACTGTGGGTGTCCTGCAGGCTGCTGAGCTCCCTGCCCTGGACATGGGGGGCACCTCAGACCCCTATGTCAAAGTCTTCCTCCTCCCAGACAAGAAGAAGAAATATGAGACCAAAGTCCACCGGAAGACCCTGAACCCTGCCTTCAATGAGACCTTCACTTTTAAGGTAAGGTGGGCTGGAAGGAGGAGCCCAGCTCCCTCCCCGCCCCTGGGTTCTTCATCTTTCCCTGGTCCTCAGCAATGAGTACCATCCTGGGACCAACTCAGGTTGGGACAACAGGCTGCTTTGGTCTGCCAACCCTGTGGAGGATGGGGACTCTCCCATGCTGTGCTCTGCTTCTCAGAGCCTCAAGGCTTCTCTTGGTCTTCCAGACTGACTGGGAGTCCTATTGCCTGGCTGAAATAGAAGCCCAGCCCCACGGGTCTGTCCGCAGCACCCCTTGGAGGAGCACACATCACCCATCACACTTGTGCCCTGCAGGTGCCATATCAGGAGCTGGGGGGCAAAACCCTGGTGATGGCCATCTACGACTTTGACCGCTTCTCCAAACATGACATCATTGGAGAGGTAAAGGTGCCCATGAACACCGTGGACCTTGGCCAGCCCATCGAGGAATGGAGAGACCTGCAGGGCGGGGAGAAGGAGGAGGTAAGAGCAGAAAGGAGGCCAGGCCCAGCAGAAAGGGGCGTGTGCTTCTCAGCATGACGGGAAGAGGCACCTGCCCTGTGCTCACGGACAAGTCCTGTAAACTCTCTCCTTGGGTGACTTCTTTTAGACTCTTTACAGCTGGGGATTAACCGTTCACGCAAAGTGCCTGCCTCATGTAGTGTCCAGTGTTTGGTAGGCATTCAACTGAACGAGTATCCCATTATTATTATTCATTTTAATGCCCTGCCTCAGTTTACCCACCAGAAAAGTTGGCTTTGATTCCACACGATTTTCTGCATGGGCATTTGTCCTCTCAGCACCTCCTACAGTGACCATTCCCTCATATTCCCCCCAATATTACTCCCCCAAATATTACACTCCTGCTGTGCACCACTAGCCACTAATTTTTGCCAGAATTGGTTATTTGTCAGCCAGGCCCCTGGTGTTGCCTGGCACGGTCCTCAGTGGAGGTGCAGCGCCCACACTGTGTCTGGGAGGACGATCCTTACCTGGGAAGGAGGACATGGATGATGGGTCAGTTTTAACCTGGTGGCCAGAGTCTGGCAGAGCCCTGAGGCTCCATCTTACCCACTGC
Source organism: Zapus hudsonius (assembly GCA_004024765.1). Taxonomy (NCBI): domain Eukaryota; kingdom Metazoa; phylum Chordata; class Mammalia; order Rodentia; family Dipodidae; genus Zapus; species Zapus hudsonius. The sequence goes on along the minus strand of PVHP010001535.1, from coordinate 53,935 downwards.
CACACTGACTGTGAGGAAACGCTCCCCTTCTGGCTGCCTCAGTTTCTCGTGGGTCACAAAGAATCTTTTTCTTATCTATACAAAAGAGTTGTCGAGACAGTTTATTTTTAAAAAAAGAAAAGAAAAGGGAAGAAAGCGCTTTGAAAACCGCGGCGGCTGATGGGAAAGGATGGCCCTGGGTGTAGCCCAGGTGCCCCCCACCCAGCCCCCAGAGCCCGTTCTGCCTTCTCTACCGTCAGATGTGGGGGCTGGTGTGGTGACGGGGAGTGGGAGAAACTGCTGCCTCTAGTCTCTGCGACCTGAGGCGCCCACAGGACAGCTTGCTTCTCCCCTGCGCAGCCAGAGAAGCTGGGTGACATCTGCACCTCCCTGCGCTACGTGCCCACCGCGGGGAAGCTCACGGTCTGCATCCTGGAGGCCAAGAACCTCAAGAAGATGGACGTGGGCGGCCTTTCAGGTGATGCAGAACTTCTGGGCGCCAGCGGGTGGCACCAGCGAGCCAGTCACCGCAGCAGGAACCTGGCTCTTTCCCAGGGGAGCTCTGCTTCCCAGGCTCACCTTCCTTCCCCCAAGGGCTCCTAATGACTCCGGGTTTAACTTCTCCCGGGGAAGCATAGACGTGTTCACTGAGCTCACCTCAGCGGAGGCCGCATGTTCACCAGGGGCTGTGGCTGCGACAGCTCTGTCCCAGAAGGGGACTCTGAGTTTCAGATTTACCTGAAATCTTGGTTCTGACACGGAACCACAGCGTGACCTTAGGCCAGTCATTTCCATTCTGTGCCCTCAGTTTCTCATTTGCAAGATTAGGAGGATTGCTTGGAGCCGGGGTCAGGACTTGGCAGCACATGCCTGCCCTGCCATTAGTATCTCTCTGTCCCTTGCCTTGCCCAGGCCCTTACTACTTAGTCCCCACATTTTCTCACAAGTCTTTTCCTAGGCCTAGAAGTTTCCCTAACTCCTTGAACCAGGAACCCACTGGCAGATGGTCAGGGTTGGCCGGTGAGGTGACTCCTCTGTGCCCGTGGGCTTCCTGCCCCCGTTTCAGGGCTTTCTGAGGGCCTGGTCAGCAGGATGGAGACCTGGCCCATTCTGCAGTGGCTCTGGGGTACACTGGCAGGAGGAGGTGGGGGGCTGAGGAGCTTCTCCGGTTGGTCCTTCCCTGCAGACCCCTATGTGAAGATCCACCTGATGCAGAACGGGAAGCGGCTCAAGAAGAAGAAGACCACAGTGAAGAAGAAGACGCTGAACCCCTACTTCAACGAGTCCTTCAGCTTCGAGATCCCCTTCGAGCAGATCCAGGTGCTCCAGCCCTGCCTGTGGGTCTTGGGCTCAAAGCTTGAGGAGGGGGCCAGCCATGGCATAGGCTTATTTGAGTGGGGGAGGCTCTGGATCTGGTGATGCTGGGGTGGGCCTCCTCCTGCGGGGCTCTGCTGGAAGGTCCCCCTTTTCTGAGGAGATGAACATGAAAAAAATCCTACAGATGGGAATTCCTTAAGGTCTTTGAGGAATGCTTGTGCACTTGAATGTGGGGGTGACTGAGGAATGGCCTCTGCAGCCAACCCTCAGTGGCCTTGGCCAGCCCCGTCCCCCCTCTGCCGCTCCCCAGGTTGGCATCCATCTTCCCTCCTGACCCCTTCTTTCCTCATTCCTTTCCACTTTTCCAGTCCCCTTGGCCCGCCCTTTCCTTCCTTCTTTCCTGCCCAGCAGCTCATTCTGTAACTGTTCTCAGCACTTCCAGGTAGGATTGGGATAAGATCACACCCTTGCGGTGGTCAGAGGCAGCCAAGGGCTGGTTCTCCTAGAGTCTTGGACCCCACCCTGTCTGCAGTGAGCTCTCCTTCTTACTCCTTCCCTTACCAGGAAGCAGGAGGGTCAAGAGGATCTTCAGAGTTGGAGTGTCAGATATGGAGTGTCTCTGGTGTCATTATGGAATTCTTCCGAGAAGCAACAGGCAGCTTAGTAACAATATGAAAATCCAATATAAGTCTCCACTATGGAGAACTTGAGATAAACATGAATATCAGGAACGGCTCAGCAATAAGAGCACTTTCCACAGGGGCCTGAGAAGGCCTGAGCTCAATCCTCAGCACGCACATAGAAAGCTGGGCTGGCCATGCCCTCCTGCAACCCCAGTCCTGTGGGGAGCGGAGACCAGAGAGTCACTGGGGCTCCATTTTCAGTTTGACTGAAAATGGCAGCTCCAGTTTGAGTGAGAGACTCTCAAGAAAACAAGCAGAAGAGTGAGGGAGGACATTCTCCTCTGGCCTCTGCATGCATGTGCACACACATGTGCATACATGTGCATAAGAATACACGTTCACACACTATAGCACACAAACTACACACACCAACATATATTATATGAAATATAATATGAAGTATACTGGCTCAAGCACCCCAGATCCACACATGTAAAACCAGTGTATTAGTCTTCTTCCTCCCCTTGTCAGCCAATTTGTTGGAAAAAAATCATTTTCAGATCAAACTCAGCGCCTTGCCCTTGCTGGGCAGTGCTCTACACTGAGTTAGATCCCTGGCCCTGAATTTCCTGTTTCCAATGAATGGCTCTATCACCTAGTCAGTGGTCAAGTCTGAACCTGGGCAGCATCTTCAGACCCTGCCTTGTTCTTTCCTCATTCATCCAGAATATTTTCCTTTGCATTTCCTGGGTTCTGGGAAAATAAGTCTATAGAAGGCACCATTTTGGTTCTCAAGGTGGTCACAGTGGCGGAGGCCAGCATTCAGGGTAAGATGATGAATCAGTGATCAAAGGTCAGGCAGATTTGTCCCTTCAACAGACCCACCCGTATTAGTGTCTTTTGTGCTGCTGTGACAAAATACAGGAAATAAGTAACTTGAAGGGAGAGATCATTTGGACTTATTGTTTCAGAGGGTTTAATCACAGCCACTTGGCTACCGCTGGTCAAGAGGTTTCTGGACCTGCTAGGAGGCAGTTCACCATGGTGATGGGAGGTTTGAGAGAAGACAGGAAGCAGAGAGAGAAGTCCCAGATGAGATACAGCCCTCCACTGACCTACATCTACACCAGGTCCCACCTAAAGTTGCCAAAACTCCCAGATACTTCCATCAGCTGAGAACCCAGTGTTTAAGCCTGGGGGAACACTTCAAATTCCAACTCTATAAAACACCGACCGCTCACTAGATTATCTTGATTCTCTCCCCCAAATACCTTTCTAGTTTGGCCCTAGCTTCGCATCCCCCTCATGTCTTCTCGGTCAGATTCTCAATATCCCCGCAACAGGTCTCCTCCCTGCCATGAGACCCACTCCTCTCCAGTGAGTCTTCTACTTCTAAAATATCTGAGCCACGTGTTCTCTTGAGTTTCCAATGGGCTGCAGAGATGCTGGCTCAGCGATTAAGTGTGCTTCCTGCACACGCATGAAGGCCTGAGACGGCCAGAGTTAAAATCGCAGAACCCACACAAACAGCTGGATGTGGCCACACATGCCTGTGCCACACAGAGACCTGGAGCTTACAAAACCCCAGAAGCTTTGGGATCAGAAAGATGTTGAGTAGCCGAGCAATAGTGTGGGACACTGATGGTTCACTCCAGCCACTGCAGACAAGTGTGTGGGACTATGCCGGGCCTACAACACACACACACACACACACACACACACACACACACACACACACACACATATGCATGCAGGTGCACACTTTAATCCCAGCACTCAGGAGGCAGAAGTAGGATCGCCATAAATTCGAGGCCACCCTGAGACTACATAGTGAATTCCAGGTCAGCCTGGGTTACAGCGAGACCCTACCTAGAAAAAACAAAATTAAAATAAAAGTCTTCAAGAGCTGCCTCTTGATTGTCAGAAGAACGAAGCCCAGCTTCTCAGCTGATCCCAACCCCTCCCGCTGACCTTGCTTGTGCCCATGTCCCTCGCAGACTCTGGACTGCCCGCGCTCTCCAGACTCTGTGCCCCTATCCAGGCTAAGCCTTCCCGGAACCCCCTTCCCATAGTTTCTAGCAGGACCCTCCCCAAGTCCAGAGTGCCTTGGGTTTACCTGTCTGGCTAGCCTTCATCGCTTTCGATTGCAAGGTTTTGATGATGTGTCTGCTGACCTCATTAGAGGTAAAATGTCTCCCGAGAAGGTCTGAGTGCCTAGAGCCCTGCACATGCTCCATGTGTGCCCATTGATGGAAACACAAGTTGTCTCAAAAATAAGTGGCCTCCACTTCATGTGACTTCAGACTTAGCTGGAGCCAGAGTCGGAGGCAAGAAGTCTGGGAGGTCTTTCCTTGCCAAGCATTTGGAGGGCAAGTTGGTAGAGGGGAGATGTTTGGTCAGGGATCCCCTTCACCTTCTTCCCTCTCCTTCCTTTGTTTGCTGTCATTGCAGAAAGTGCAGGTAGTGGTCACCGTGCTGGACTATGACAAGCTGGGCAAGAATGAAGCCATTGGCAAGATCTTCGTGGGCAGCAACGCCACGGGCACAGAGCTTCGGCACTGGTCTGACATGTTGGCCAATCCCCGGAGGCCAATCGCCCAGTGGCACTCGCTTAAGCCCGAGGAGGAGGTGGACGCACTTCTGGGCAAGAACAAGTAGACAGCAGCTGGGGCCGCGCCCTCCGGGACACTGACAAGATCCAGAGCTCTCAATACCTCAGTTACGCCACCCTAGAGGTTCTTCCATTTGTTTGTGGTGTCTTCTGTCTTTCTTTTTTCTCTTTTAAGGACCAACTTCCCTTTGATGGCTGCGTGAGGAGAGTCCCCTACGAGGTGAGAGAGAAGCCTGGCTCTGCTCATGTCCCCGGAGCTGCCCTCGCCGCATGTCCATCAGGTTCTCCCTCCCTGTCTCCAAGCTTCCTTCACTGGAGCCGCACCCTGACGAGGCCCGAGCTGGCCCAACGTTGAAGCAGTTCCCGGGTTTTGTGGGTTTTGGACCAACACAATTGTAGCACGTCCTGTTTCCTGACAGTGAAGCAATGAAGGCAACAGTGACCAACGTGTGCGTGCGTGCGTGCGTGCGTGCGTGCGTGCGTGCGTGCGTGCGTGCGTGTGTGTGTGTGTGTGTGTGTGATCACTTTTCATTCCATGGAATGAGTGATGGACTGTGAAGCTGTGTGAGAAGAAAAGACTCTTCAGGGACTCCATGGTGAAGAAAGTTCCCTTCTAGATGGGAAATCTGTCAGCTTGTGGAGAAGCTCAATCTGGTCAGATGCCAGAAGCTCTCAGGCTCCTGACAGTGGCTGTTTGGGAGGCAGCAAGATGTGGGTTCTGGATGTGTCCTGAACTAGGACCAGAATCCTATGAACTTCCTCTCGTCAGTCATGGTTTCCCCAGAAGTGGGGTTTCTGGGACATTCATGGGAATGAACTAATGGTCAGGCTCTTCACAGGGACTGTCGGGGACTGTCAGTCCCAGGATCTCACTCTTGTTCACAGTGGATATCAAACTATGAAGAAACAGAAGTCCCATTACTCAGAAAGCCTAAAATTAAACTCTTGGATCTTTGCCTTGTCCAGTGGGAAAGAGACGCTTTCTTCCTTGCCTGGATAGAAGCAATGCAGTTCATTTGCATTTTGGGGGCCATTGTACTTTTGCTTTTCATTTAAGTGGAAAGACACTGTCTGCAGACATGTTATCTGTACAGAGCCAGAGAACTTTAAAAGGAAGGCTTAAATGTTTAGTCCCCTGAGGTCCAGGTAAGAAGGCGAGGATGGTCAGATCGTGATCTGGGATGAGAGAGATGGGAACACCTGCTTCCCCCAAGCCCATCCCTGACTTCCTGGACCCTCTCCCTTGATGCTAGAGGGCTTATTGGTAAGCTGAGTGGTGGGGACGACCTGGGACAAGGCCTTCTCTCTAGGAATGCCAAGAAGTTAAGGCACTGATTACAAATCGGTGGTGGAGGAGACCTGCTAGGGCTTCTAGCCTAGGTGCATTTGTGTCCCATTCCTGTCCACCGTTTGTCCCCAGTATTGATAAAAAGCCATATATATGTTAGTCAAAGTTTGCACTGAGTCCCCTTCCAAACTTTCAGCCTGGGCAAGAGTCAGGCCCCCATGTGACCAGAGGCTGTCCCCACTTACCTCCTTCCTTGGCCTCTGCTATCCCTGAAGCTCTCAGGCTCTGGCCGTCTCCTTACTAAAGAAAGCTCAGAGCTTCCCTGAAACCTGGGCATCACTTTCTTCCTCAACAAATTTGGTGGCATTTCCTGAAGCTACCTGAGATGGACGATGTTGCTGGAGTCAGGCTGTGAGGACCCAGCATGAAGACAGCGCAGAGTGTCTTTATTTTATTAAAATGAGGATTTGGTTTTGCTTTGCACTGTTTTTGGCTGAAGTAGGAAGTGAGGGAATCCCAGCCTGCCTCTCTTCAGGGACACTTCTGCTAGTGGCTTTTTGGTATATTGGAAGTTAATGTATTTATACACTGTGTGTGTGTGTGCTGAACAGTAGGAAGGTAGGACTGGTCGGATCATGGGCTGGGAGTTCTGGTCATGGTAGGGCATTGTAGGATAGTAAGGTACATTCAGAATCCAGGTGGCGGCAGAGAACCAGGTTCCATCAGAAGTCACTGGACTCTTGTCTCTTCCCCAGAGCTGTGGGATTTTGGTGCTTTCTCAGGGTCCCTCCTCACCCCACTCCACATGACTTATTCACAGACACCCCTGTCAATTCTACCCTCTACCTGCATTCTTTTGCTCTTCCCCAATCCACTTACTACCCTATCTCCTTCTCTGCCCATGACCCTCATTCAGCCAATCCAGAGCCCAGAGAAGGGGAATGGGAGGTGCCTCTGGGCTTGGAGATAGGGGCAGCCTGCCAGGGTGGGGATGGCTTGCTGAGACTTTGACTCTGGGCACCAGCGTGGAGCTGGGGTGGGTCCTGGGCTGGCCCTGACGAGTAGATGGCATCTGTTCAGGTCCAGGGGCTAGGTAGCTCCATGCTGATTGGTAAACTCTGCACTGGGGCTGGTGTGCCCGAAGCACAAAGCTTCGTTCCAAGCCCTCACTGCCAGGCTGCTTTATTTCTGGGGACATCAGGGTCCAGGGCTGTGGGCACTATGTAGGATTAAGTCAGGGTTTCTGGCTAGCGAGGGGTTCTGGATGCCTCTGGACTGTGTTTTAACCTAAAGTGTGACCCAGAGAGAGGATAGTACTTAGTACAGGTGATTCATTTATTTTTACAGAGGTACTGAGACCATGAAAACCCAAACCCAATCCCACTCAGAAACTGGGGCAAGGCTTGAAGCCCTCCCGAGGAAAACTAGCTCTAGCATCACTATAGACAAATTTTTCTTTAGACCTTGAAAACAGTGTGTGAGGCCTGGGAAGGGGTGGGGAGCCCCAAAATGTGAGTGGGTGCTTCGCATCACAAAAAGCACACGATCCTGAGCCCTTGGCTAGAGGCAAGGATAGCTTAGGCCCCTGGCCTTCCTCCTGAGAAACTAACACTGCAGAATCAGTTTGCAATGATTTTGCTGACCCAAGGCTTCAGCAAGAAAACAGATTCCTATAGGCTTCCTGTGTGTAAAACCAGCTTTTGTAAACCTGCCTGCATGCAGTGGGGTGGAGGTGGCAATAACTTCGAAGAGGGAGAAAACCTTGTTTGGTTAAGGTCCTAGGCCAGTTCTGGAGGCTTCTAAGTCCTGGGTCTCACTGAACACTGTACACAGAAAGCCTGTCCCTGAGGGGGCATATATATATATATATATATATATATATATATGAATTATCACCCACTCCCTGAAGGTAGGAGAGGCTGAGCTTCCCTCATATCCTCGTGTCCCTTCCTGTCTCTCTACCACTGTAGACTGGTCGGGGCCTTTTCTCAGAACCACAGCTGGTGGCAGGCCTGATCCTGAGAGCCCAGAGTCTCAGGATGGCTCATGGATGTGGCAAGTAAAAAACACAGGATGCTCAGTTAGACTGGAATTTCAGGTAAACAACAAATGATTTTGAAATAGTATGTCCTAGGCAATGGGATACTAAATAGTGATTTGTTGTTTTTTTGAAATCCACATGTCAGTGACCACCCTGTATTGTGTCTGGCAGCCCTATCCTGTGGCTGCTCCTCCCGGCTCCTCCTCAGTCTTGGTCCCAAGGGGCCAGAGGTTGGTTACCATGGATTTGATTTTAACACGTTATTTGAACTGCAATATTGAGAAGGGGACACTGTGGCTTGAAGACATATGAATATACTTTACTTTTTAAGCAACAACAAAACAAGAACCTTCTGAAGCCATCGAGCCTCACCTGACCCCCTCCATGTGCAAACATTTAGGAATATCTAAAAGGAGACAGCTATCTATACATACAGAATCTTGTTTAATCAAGATGCATGTCTATAATTGTACATCGCCGCATGGCAAAGCTGAGAGTTCCCTTGGTCTCCCCACCTCAAACCCATTTTATAGACTGGTTGAGGCGCTGCTTTGACTGAATGTTGTGTAGTCTTTGTCCCTGGCCCCACTCTCCCTTCCCTACGGGGAAATCTCTGTGATGGGATCCATTGGGAGGGAGTGGGTTTCTGGCAGTGCCAGCCCTGCCCAAGGAAGATGCTGCATGACACGGTGGCCCATGTCTGTCTGCAGGGCCACCCCTGGAGGCATGGCACCCTCTGTTCAGCCTGTGTCTGGTGTCCCTTGTTTGTGGTTCCTTTTCTCCCACTGTCTGAATTAACTGAAAAGCCATAAAGGGGCCTCCTGCTGGAGTCCGCCTTCTGCTCCTCCCAGGAGCCCTCCTGTCCCATGGAACGCTTGTGAAGGGCTCATTGTCGTCACCCCCTCCCGATCCGTCAGCCCATGTCATGTGGACAGTGTCCAGGGCTTCTGGTGGGATCTCAGATGTTCTGGCTGGCTTTCTTGATCCAGCTATGACAGCTGGACTCATTTCCAACCTGGCTGTGGACAGGGTAGTGGTGGGGACTTCCATGATTTGGGAAATGGGGGCCTTCTAGAGGCAACTAGGGTTTTCAGAATAGTTGTCAGCTCAGTCCGTTAGATTCTTATCAGCCACCTGGGCTCAACAGACCAGGCCTGACTACTGACCACTGGACTGTAGGGCCCATGGATGGCAATGGAGGAGGATCCGTGGGAAAACGCCCTCATATTCCCACTGTGGTTGACGGCATCACAGAAGCTGATTGGGGAGGGCAGATGTGGATGTGAGGAATGGCTCGAAGCAGGGCAGCACTGGGCCTGGACCCTCACATCAGCTCCCAGGGCGGCCTCAGCTGGTGTGCCAAGTAGTATATGGGTAGGCAGAAGGGATGAGCTGCCTTCGGTCCCATCATGGTGTCGGATTGCCACTGTGGGCCCCCACAGGACTCCCGAGGAGGCAGTAATACGTGTGAATAACCCAGGAGGCTTCAGGAAGAAGACCTTGAGAATTAGGCAAGTGTAGTAGACAAGGCCAGAGGCAACAAGATGAACTTAGCCATGTATAACCGTGATGCTTGAGTCACCCAATCCCAGGGACCTTTATGCTGGGGACACGATATAGGGAATCGGGAAAGCGGAGGGCGCAGGCTGGGATCAGCTCTTAACAGAGATGGATATCAAGAATAGTGTAGAGACCTTGGCCAGGTGGCAGGAAGTGTGTGTGAACATCGGGATTTCACCTTCATTTTCCTCAGCAATCAGGACTTTAGGGGAACGACCTAGAAACCTGACCATCCTGCCCTGATTCCTGCTCATTTAAGGACCTGATTTGCTGCTTTCTGAAAACCTTGAGACCAGAAACTTTCAAAACTAGGGCTAGGGCCTAGCCTGGCCCAATTGCCCCCGGAATGCATCGCCCCACCAGGAGCCCTCCTTCCCTCACCTGCTTGGCAATGCTCTCCACCCCCATGTGGACTCTGTTGTTCTTGTCTGATCTCCTGTCAAGTTGTTATTTTGTAATGAGCTGCGTCTCCTTATTAAAGAAAAGAGCTAAAGAACCCTGGGGGTGGGGGGTCTCTACTTGTTTTTACTCCTCCAGGGTGAGGGTGGGGAGGCAGGAGCTGCCCAGAGGTGAGCCTCCAGCATTTCCGCTAGGTTTGGGCCTCTGGTGGGTGGTGGGTCATGACACAGTACCTCATGACAGAAGACATGTTAGTGCCCGAGGCCTTGTGCTGGGAACCATCCTTTTGGGAAGCTAGGGGCTAGCCCACACTCTTGAATTTTCTCCAGAAGACCTGGGCTTAGGACTGGCCCTAGGGTATGGATGTTTACAAAGTGAGAACTACAGTCGGGAATCTCCCATTGCAAAGAAGGCCATATGTCTTTGACCTACGAGGTGGACACTCAGGGACTGATGTTAAGACTTCTGTTTGCTTAGAGGAGAAGTAGGGACAGTATGACCAAGATCATGCTGTCTTTTCAGTTCTCATCCCCACAAACAGGACAGCATGTCACTAACTTCACATGGCACATGTCTAAGACTACTCTGCCAGGTCCACATGCATGAGGGGCAGGAGCACCTGAACCAGTTAGTAAGAAGCTGTACCCTCAAGCCTTGCTTCCTGCTGCTTCAGCCCTGAAGGAGGGGTGGGATGGGGAGGGGGTGCTGGGTGGCCAGGACGCTGGGAACTAGGTGAGAATGAAGACTCCTTGCTCTACTTTGGGGAAGGGAGATTATGCACATTATCCTTCCCCAGTAGGGACATGAGCCCCCATGACCACTAGGTGGCATTGTTTCTTCAGACTCCACCCAGCCAGTGGGGAATACAGAAATGACATTTATGGTCTAGGAACGTCTGTTCCAGTTTCAGGCCCCAGGACAGGTCTGAACTCTTCAACCATGACGTCATGTATGTTTGTTCTGCTGCTGCCTGAGCTACAAACAGCTGGGTGACAGCAGGGGAAAAGAATCTTCCCTCCCTGACCTCCTCTAAGTCAGTGGCCAGAGATTTCCGCTTGGCAGAACACAGGCTGAACTGAGCTGGGCTGCCTACATGAGAAACCAGACCTGAAGCCTGGCCACCCACCCACAGCCCATCAGAGGCCCAGGCTGGGCTCCTTCAGTTGGAGTTTAGATCTAACGTCAACCCCATTTAGTTGCATTTGGGGTTTGGAACTCGAGCATAGTTTCAGCTCTCGGGAATCAAATATGACCTAAGGAAAGCAGAGGATGAAGGGAGCCTTTCTGAGCCCAGTGAAACCAGCTGTCTGCACCCCAACTTCCCCATGTAGGGTGGTGTTAGTGTGCACTGGAACGTACTTAGCACCCTGACATGTACCCCTGTGTCTGTTGCCTTCAAAGAAAGAGTCACACGGTCATTGGCAACCTTGATTTCTCATAGCTGTTCTGAACCTTCACTCTAGGATTTTCTTGGCAAGATACATCCAGGAACCTGTCTTCATGAGATGGCTACAGACGTGTAGTAGTCCGCAGCAAAGAGACCTCTAAAGTTGATGGGAAATGTGGGGGATCCTAGATAAGGCCCTGTGAGTCTTGATAAACGTGAGATTCTACCAATCTTATTGCACAAAGTTAAAACACAATTTTATTTACTCATTTATAAATACTGTTGTGTTTACAGGCATCATATAGATGTGAATATTATTATTCCCAAACTTTCAAACACAGAATACTTAATACTATATAATAACAACCAGTAAAACAAAATCATCCATGTCAGGGTTGAAAGGCCACTCAAAATTGCATAAAAATACATTCAGTTCACAAACGTGTCTGGCTCCCCTCCCTCATGGCCCTCCTGCAGGTGTATTTACAATGACTGAAGTTAATCCATACAACTCAGCTGAAAATAGTACATCTGGTGCATTAAGTGAGGTGGAAGTAAGGTGAGAAGGGTGGAGGTGCAAGGACACTCCTTTACCTCTAACCAAGGCTGGGGAGGAGGGAGAATGAAGGGAGGAACCATAAAGCCAAGGCCAGGGTCTGAACCATTCAATTGAGAATAGGCCACATCATTTCCCAGCAGAGGGAGGCAAGCAAGACAATTCTTTTCTCTTCAGGGACATCATGACCCTGCTTGAGGTACCAGGCAGGAGAGAGGATAGGCACATCCTTCTGGAGCCCTCTTCCACCCCTGCACATGTCTCCTTTACCCAGCTTCTCCCTGTCAGAGAATCAGCTGGGGTCTCAGGAGAGTGGGAGCAGAGCAGCAAGGAGACATGTACTTGCAGAGAGTCAAGCTGGTGCTTGCCCGCATCCTCTGTTCAGGATTCATAGTCTGACTGTCAGCTCTGGCTTCAGAGATTAGGAAGATTAGGCTTCAAGATTAGGAAGTCAGAGGCTCTTAATGAGGCTCCTAGTCAGTGTGCCTGTCCTGAATTCTCTTTTCTGCCAGGCAGGAATGGGCTGAGCAGTGTCACCTGGTGTACCCATGCTGTCTTAAGCTGAAACCAGTCACACCTCTCAGGACAAAGATGGAATGAGTCAGACATGGCTATCCACAGCCTACTCGGCCAGGTTATAGATGAACCATCCAGTCTTGCAAGTCATAACTTGTCTCTGAGGGGCCATTAGCATAGCCAGGGAGCTTTGACAGTGGAAGAGGGCCTGGTGGGGTGATTGTTGGCATCTGAAAATCCTGGAATCTTGGCCGATTAGAGGAAAACTTTCCTCAAGCACCATCAAGTCCAAGTGTAGAAGCAAGGCATAAAAGAATGTGGAGGGAGATGAGAGATAAAGGGGGGAAGGCTATGCTTACTTTGGAAGGACATAAGAGCATCCTGATGTCACCTTAAGGGGCCACCCAAGTAAAATCTTATTGGAAGCATTAGGGAAACATTTAAGAGGATTAATAACAAAATGTCACTCTGGCACATTCATGTCCAAAAGATCAGCAGATGAGTAGAGGAATGGCTCAGAGAGAAGTCCTTTGGGAAACTGGAAGGGAGATACTCCAGTTGGGTAAAACTGGTTTCTGATTTCTCATGTCTAATCAAAAAAATGCCAGGCCCTATTCTGAAATGCCCAGGCTAGAAAGCCTGAGCATGTACTCCCACTGAGCCTTCTTAGGTAAGGCTAGAACTTGCATCAGTGCCATGGGCTTCAGCTGCCCCTCCTGCATCTATTTCCAGCTCTGGGTTTCAAGGCACACCTCAGTCGATTGTAATCCTCAACCAGAGCTCTCAAGGAGATGTGGACGCAACTTCTTTCAGCATGTAGCTTCAGCCAAGAGCCCTAAAGACCTCTTGTTTTTCCTCAGCCCTCAGAGACCACCTCATTCCTTACAGCTATGACAATGACAGTCCCTGGGCTGGAATGAAGTTGATCTATTTTTCCAATCTAATCAGAATACAGAACAGAATCGATAGCTATCCATGATAGGGTCGACTGCTTCTGAGCAGTGTCAATACCCATTAGGAAAGCTGATTAAAATCTCTCTCTGGGTGGAGGGATGAACACCAGGGGAACAGAACTCACTCCCATGAGCTGAGCTTGGCTCTTCCTCCCAGAGCTTGCAGCCTCCATCCGGCTCTGCATTCCCAGCCAGTGCCTGTGACACCTGCCCACTTCTCCACACTCAAACGGACCTGCAGGAGTCCAGGTGGGCACACTTACTGCATTCATAGTCTCCTCTATGGACCTACTTCCAATGAAAGACCATTTTGAACAGCACAAGAACCTTCTACTTCTGAGAGCTCTGCACCTAGAGAAAGGATAGTTGAACTAAAGATTGAGGTTTTTACTTAGGAAAATTCTCTTGCTGTTCAAAGTCAAGTTCAAGATTAGGAAGAAGCTGGTGTTAAGCAGAAATGTAATTAGTCTCCTGTTTGGGTGTTGAGAGCCGGTGCAGATCACACTGGTGAGACAGCCGAAGAGAGGGGTTGAGGAAACTGTAGTATGAAGCAGCAGCTCTATTTCCTATTAAAACAATTTGCCCAACGGCTGCCTGCAACTATTGTTTGCTATCCATTTCCCCATGAGCTCCAATTCCCATCTCTGCAGGTTTTAATATTCTTACCAAACCATTAGAAGGGAAAGCAACTGCAACACTATCAATTACCCTCAATATTAAACTCTCTCTCCAACAAGGATGAGAAGTCAACCTTGACATGCTCATGTTAAACACTGCAAATTTAGAAGAAAACAGGACCTTTTGAAGTTAGAAGGAATTTTTTGAAGCAGAAATTCTGAGTAAGAAATGTTCTGATATTCCTAAGACTGAATAAATCACAGAAACTTAAACCAAAATCATCTTTTATCTTGCCCAAGATCATAATTAAATAGAATTCATCTTGGACTCTCAGGGCCTTATTTATGAATGTACCTTATTCTGCTCTGAAAGCCCCATTACTTACTGGGTCAGAGGAAGCCACATCAAAGGTCTGTGCCCATCTTAAAACTAGAATGCTTACCAAGATCTGTAGCTAAATTTGGGCAGGCCCCCCTTCTGACAGTGGTATACAAATAATGGGGCCAGAGTCCTGATGGTCCCAGGAGGGAAGGACAGCAGGGCTCCCACAGTTCCTCACAGTGAAGCTATAGTGGAACCTGTGGCTCACTGGGTAGGTAGAACTAGGTGTGCCTCATTCCTGCTGGCCTTGCTGCTGAACCCTTTCAGCTCCCCCAGTAAAGGGCAGAGCAGCCTAAGAGCAACTGGCAACATTTACCACAGGGTCTTCTTCCCCAGGCTTCTGCTCACCCAGGCCCACCTCCTAGTAAGTGCCAACACTGTCAGTACCTTCTGTGCAGTGATTTAAGACAGAAACACTGGCCTTTCTCAGAGGAGACAGTTGTCTATGGCTAGGAGAGCCTCAAATGGGCTAGAAATAAGCCCTAGCAAAGCCTGCGAGTTTCTTATCTCTGACTCAATGAGGTACTTGGTGGAGAAATAGTTCATAGTTCACATATACTTTTGTAGGACCCACAGACTGTTAAGTGGGATGTTAGCCTCCTTAATTCTTGAATGGAACCCACTAGTGGCCTCAACACATGCATCTAAGTTTTCTTAGAGGGGGTGAGGGACAGAACCAGGAAAGTCAAGAAGAGAAACAATCTCATAACTGGCCAAAGAGACAGGGAGGTTTAAGGAAATGCAAATTTAGAGTTTAGGGCACTGAACAGGCCCAAGATATATCTGTTGGTTAGATTCTTTGGAGGCAACACCCTGACATGTGCATAGCCTTTACCCTAGAGATCAGATGGAGCTGGGAGTCATCACATTCAGGAACTGTCTGAAAAGGCTCAGGCACCTCTGAAAGAAATAAACTCCAGCCAGAGAACCTCTGGAATGGCCCAGTCACTACTCCCAAAGGTGTGGCTTGGTTATTGAATAATATCACATCAATGAGAGCAGAGGGTATAAAGCTGTCCCAAGAATATTCTCTCTTCCATTCTGATTTCCTGTAATGAGTAGACTGACAGCTGAGCCTTGCAGAGCTAGCAACTTGTAGCTGGTTCACTCAACTTGAGCTGCCAGGGTGCTTGAGTACCAAGCCAGGAGGTGAAGATGGGTATCAGGGGCCACTGGGGGGCTCACCATATGTAATGGCTAAGCAGCATAGGAAAAGAAGACCTGGGGTTGCCAGCACTCAGTGGGAGGCCTAAAACTACCACCTTGTGGAGGTTTCCAGTCAATGTGGTTGTGAAAAAATAGTGTTTTCTTCTTTGGAAGAGACCACAATTCAGAATGTCATTTATCTAATAAAATTAATGCCTGAAATTACCTAGGATGGTTTACACTTTCATGAATTCTTGGCCATATTCCAGTATTCCTGAGACCGTGGAAAGCTTTTAAATACCTTGTCGCAAGGAAAATGTCTTGGCAAGAAGTGGCATCTATAATGTGAAAGGGCAGCAGGGAAGAATGCCAATCTGAGTGTTAATAACCTGTGCCCTACAGTTCAAAAGGCACAGAGAGATCAGAATTCTCTGTAATGCCTTTACCTAGTCTATGTAATGGCAGAGGTTCAAAAATTTTTTTTTGATAATCCAATTTTCTTTTCCTGAGAATGAGACAGTATCCCCATTTTCTCCTATATTCCCTACATCAAAGATGCATCAGGAGAATCAATCAGCACTCTGACTTCCTTGCCCCAGTAAGAAGAAAATGCTTGTCACAGTAGAGATATGAAACTCTCATTCTGATTTGGCATTCCTCAAGAACTGAGTCTCCAGTGCCCGCTCAAGAGGAACAACTTCTACGGAGAAACAGGTGAAACTGGAGAAGAGAATCATTCATCAAGGAGGAATGGCTCCTAGTGTGTAGCTGGGATTCTGAACTACAGCTTTTGGTTTAGGAGCATGTCATGTTTCCAAGGGCCACAGAGAATGACAGTGCCATTTTCAGGAGAGAAACTCACAGAGGTAGTGTGTGTTGAAGAGAATGGTCCACACCAACACTGACCATCCCTGGCAACCCAACAATCATGACCTGATCACTCAGAATAAACCAATGGATAAAACTATATGATCACCACTGAGAACCAACAATTTAATTGGTGCTAGAATTATGGAGTACTCTGTCTGGCTTGGGGCATGACAGTCTAAAGGGCATCAGCCAAGATGTGACAGGTATAAAAATCATGGCACTTGAGGAGCAACTAGGCAAGGAGAGACCACTAACCACACTTATCTACAAAGTTGTCTTTGCAGGGAGCAGGCATTAGCACAGACTCTCATTATTAGAGTTGCCCAATCTGAGTACCAAATGCATAGCCACCAGTGGCTCACTGGTCATGGGGTCCCTGTGACACAACAGAGCTGAGCCTTGCAACTGTAAGATTCCATGATTCCATCATGGGCTGAATGTTCCTCATCCTTTTCAACCTCTCCAGTGGGCTTCTAAAAAGGTGTCTGCCCCTAAATCTAACCACCAACACCAAATCCACCACCATCCTCACAGTGTGAACGTAATGCTCCAGTGTCCTCAGACACTCTCACTACGCCACCTCTCCATCCAGCCTGCTTCCACTCTCTAGTGCAGCTCAACAATCTTCCCTCCACTCTCTCCTCCTTGCAATGACTTCATTCCTCATTAGGAACAGGTGCCAGAGTGGAGAGGAAAACAAGGTCAAAGGGAGACTGGGGTATCCAGAGTTCAGATTTCCTTTTCAGTTTTTCTCCAGATAAGATCTTGCTAATAAGCCTAGGTTGGCCTCAAACTTATGATCATCCTGTTTCAGCTTCCAAAGTGCTGGGATTACAGGTTCATGCACACCACTATGCCTAGTCTGGGTTTTCAAAGAAAGATAATTTTGCATTAGGGAGAAAAGTGGGAGATATGACTAATGGGCTAATGTGCCAAGGTCTAACTTTTCAGGGACAGGGGTCATGGTGCCACCACCAAGGCACCAGACTGATGATTTTTCCATTGTGGCCAAAGAAAACTAAGGGTTCCAGCCTTTGCACCAACAGCTGAGGGGTGGGAGAGAGAAAAAAAAAGGATAGAAAGGAAAGGGGCAGGTGAGGTAGGAACATCCAAACTTTACGGAAAGGGCGGAACTCTGAGGTGGGGAGGGGGACTGATTAGGGGTGTCATGGGTTATTGATAGAAAAAATAAAAACTAGTTCCTGAGAGGTGACAAATACAGAGCCTTGATACAGAGTCACGGCCACTTTGAAACACAGCTCTAGAGGCAGTCCAGTGATTACTTCCACATGCTGCCCTTTCTTTTGCACCCCAGACAGGGTCCTGGAGTGGTCACAAGACTCACCTGTATCAGACAACAGTGGGTCAGTGGAAAGGTTGTGGGCCAAACCCTTATGTGTTTGAACCATAACCAATGTGCACAAAGCAGCAGAAAGGTGGTTCGCAGCTTGCTTGGTACTCTGCAAGGCCTTCTCCAGATGGCTCAAATGATCATGATCATGCTTCAGTTAAAACTGTCATAAAACTTGGGATGTGGGTGTGAGGGCCATGAGACACTGAGAGTGCAGAGAAAATGTACAGTGCAGAGGAGGTGACTGAAGAGGGTCAGAAAGAAGGGTCCTTCCTCCAAAACATTCCTTTCTTTTGAGTGGAAGGCCATGGCTGGAAAAGAGGGGTGGACAGCAATGCTGTCCCTCCCTCCCAAATATGAGCCTAGTCTATTTGGACAGTTTGCTGATGACTCTGATGAGGGCACCATTTTCATCTTTCAGTCTCTGGTTGTCGGATTTCAGTTCTGTTAACACCTGTGGTGACAGAGGGAAAGATGTGTTAGAGCCTGGCACAATTGCTTCCTCTGCCCTCCCAGACCAGGTCAGGCCAGCAGGTGAGCAGAGCCTCTTCAGACAGTGCGTGTGATGAGTTGCCACCACCTCTTTGCTCAGGATGAAATTATCTTGAATCTTTCCAGTTACTGGGTTGATGATGTAAACATTTAGGACGACTACAGCCCCTCATCTTTTGAGCCAGCTTCATGCTTTACACAGCCTATCTTTTTATTCTGTTGAGTCAGTAGCTAGGTGCAATTTTTCCTGCCCTTGAACTCACCTTTAGCCTAGAAAAATAGGAAAGGGTGCCAAAGTAGGCTGGTGAGGACATGGGGAAGGAATTCAGGAAGGAGTCAGAGAGGAAGTGACCTGCAAGAGGACATTGATTCATGCTCCACAAAAAAAAAAAAAAAGAAAAGAAAAGAAAAGAAGAAAGAAAAGAAAAAGAAAAAGAAAAGAGTGCAGGATAGAACTTGGTTGTTCTGCCATGAGCATGGTAACTTAAGGTCCTCCTTCTGGTATCTCTGGTGATTAGAATCCATCGGAATTCTTACTGGTCATACCATACACATCCACTTTCAATATTAACACCAAGGGAGTATCAGATATGGTTAAGACACAGTGAACATTAGCCATGTATTTAATTTTCCCCTTAATTCTACATTGATAGCTATTAAGAAACAATAAGAAGGCACATTCATGGTTTAGGGATGATGTTATAATTCTAGGAACCAGATGCTTATGTAGGAAGGAGGGGTGGAGCTTCAATCTATCAGTCCTATCATCTTGGAACATGACACATAGTGTTGCTCAACTGTGGAACAAAGGGAAAACAAGCTCCAGCTTGGATGTCCAAGTCTTTATTATGTGACCAGGCACTTGACAGATGCTACACACCTGAAAATTCTTAATGAGCTATAGTTATGGGGGGACTTGTTGGTGGCAAGATTTAGGTTAGGAGTTAAGTGTAACTTCATAGCAAAGGGTCCAGAAATCTACACCCTCATCTGTCATGCAGATCTTTTTTTAATGCCCACAGGACCTATATGATGGGCAATGCCCCCAGAAAAAAGTGGCTTGGGTTCAAGAGTCACGAGGCCTATTTAGGTCTAGAATTTGGCTCTACTATCAACTAGGGAATCTAACTAAAATGTAACTTAAGAAATGTAATCTTTGCTTCTTCAGTTTTGCAGGGGAGATACAGGTTATAATGTACAAGTGTGTGAGTATGTGTGTGTGAACAGATAAAGAATTAGCATCAGGGAACAAAGGAAAAACACTATCTGCAATGTGAGAGGCTAGGTCGTCTCACTAGCGCCTCAGGGACCTGAGATGCAGCTGCTATCCTTAATTCTAAAAATGAGGAAAGTCTTCCATAGCTCATCATGGCACTCCACTAGTTAAGTGGTAATGACGAAATTATGCTCAAC